>CAIGQQ010034734.1:8831319-8843926 GCA_903798035.1 Danio albolineatus | reverse complement strand
ACAAACAAACAAACAAACAAACAAACAAACAAACAAACAAACAAACAGTGACTTATTTTACATTTTTGTATAAAATTGTTCTCCAAATCAATGGTTCACAGTACTTTGACTCCATTGAGTGACACTATGACTGCTATAACTGCTGGATTAAGGATAATTTCTTTACTCTTAATTAAATATTTTTACTTTTAATTTCCTTATAAAATATTTCATAGCTAGGTATAACTACAAAAAATGTGGTCTTGTAAAAGTTTAAAAACAGCCATGGTGGTTACATTACTTTTCCAAGTGTAGAAATGTCATTTTTTGACTACCTCACAATGTTTTCGAGGAGGTGAATTTGTTCCTGAAAAATTCCTGAAAAAATGTTAAAAGTTTATATTTATATGCCAAATATTAAACATGATGCTTCTACTCAAAGTCTTCAGTTATTATAACTTAAAAAGTGATTGAAAGCATAGCAAAGATAAAATTGAAGATGAAAGTTTACTTCAGTTAAACATTTGACTTAGATCGCTACTGGGCTGTGGGTTCACATGGCGTGATCTTGCAAAAATCTAATTCTAATCAATAAAAAAAACGTTTGTTTGGTTGAATTAAACTGCCTCATAATTTCGAGAAAGAATCCTCCTCAGGAATGTGTCAGATAATTCAGGAAAAACTGAATTAGCTGAACACAACAATAAAACTTAAGCCTAATTTGCAGGTTACAGTTGGAGCTTGTGTTTATGTCCGCATGTGCATGGGTGTTGGCATGGGTTACAATATTTCTTGAAAATACCCCATCTCTGATTGACCTCATGTCTCTCCTGTCCTCAGACAACAGAGGTGGAGGGGAAGAGAAAGCACTCAGGTTCTCTTATGGTGTCCGTGGATCAGCTCAACACGTCCTTTAGCCGGAAAGAGCGGGCAAACAGTGCTATGACTGTTGTCACCAACACACTTGTGGAAGGTATGATCTAATCTTATCCATCCATCCACCCATCCATATTTGTCTAATCATATACACTCAAATTGAACAAGTTGAAAACAAGTTGAAACAATACAATTCCTGAGATTTCTTCGGGAAAATTTCTTTGTTTTATGTTCTATCCGCTTGTTTCCACACAAATGAATTGTGTGGAACCCTGCATTTTTTTACAGTTTACTTTCATATTCAAAAATGCTAGCCTCAATATTTTTGGTCTCTTTCTCTTCATCTTTTTGCCTGCACAGAGTTGGAGGAGTCTCAGAGAAAATGTCCGCCCTGCTGGTATAAATTTGCCAACACATTCTTGATATGGGAGTGCTTTCCAATCTGGATAAAGATAAAGGAGATTGTGAACCTCATAGTGATGGATCCATTTGTAGATCTGGCTATCACTATCTGTATTGTGCTGAACACAGTCTTCATGGCCATGGAGCATTATCCCATGACTCCACGCTTCGAGGAGGTGCTTTCTGTTGGAAACCTGGTGAGACTTTTTTCGACAATGACGATGTTTTTAGACAATATGTAAAATGTTCCGGAATGTAATTGTTGAGTCATGTGAATGCAAAACTTAGAATATTTCAAATGAAAGAAATGGCATTGTAATTTATTTGTGATAATTTGGAGCACAATCTTGCAATTTTCAATGATATCTGTTCCCTTAACTATTTCAATATTCACCCCTGTAAAATGTAATCAGTCAAGTTTGTGTAAATAAGGAAGAAAGTGATCACACAGAACACTTTTAGCATTACAGTGTGCTGGTGAATCAATCGTATACTAGATGGACGACTTTAAAAAGTTCCATGTCTCAAGCATGTTTTAAAAATGTGGGACTGTAAAACACGATAAAGGTTTAAGAACTTACCAAAAATAAAATAATTACATAAACAAATGAATTATATATAGATAAAAAAAGAAACACATTGGAAATATCCTAATACAAAATGTAAAAAAAAAGTAACACTGTTTTACTATAAGCCAGCACAGTGGCTCAGTGGTTAGCACTGTCACCTCACAATAAGAAGTCGCTGCTTTGAGTTGGCATTTCTCTGTGGAGTTTACATGTTCTCCCTGTGTTCGTGTGGGTTTCCTCTGGGTGTTCCGGTGTCCCGAAAGACATGCGCTATAGGTGAATTGGATGAATTAAACTGGCCATAGTGTGTGAGTGTGTGAATGAGTGTGTATGGGTGTTTCCCAATACTGGGTTGCGGCTGAAAGGCCATCTGCTGTGTAAAACATGTTGGAATAGTTGCCGGTTCATTCAGCTGTGGCGACCTCTGATAAATCAAAGACTAAGCCGAAGGAAAATGAATGAAAGAATATTTTACTGTACTGACACATTTCAATATATACTGCAATAAATGATGCAGACATGTATCACATGTATCTAAATATATCAAAAATGGTTTTTTAACTTGCCACAAAAAAATAGTATAAAAATACTGTAATAATAATAAAAAAGAAAATCAAAGAAAATCTCATAAAAACTCAAAATGTAAATAAAAAAGTGTAACACTATTCTTCTGTTCATATGACACATTTGGTTCACTTAGTATGTTAATAGCATTAAATTATGCACAATTACATGTATTTAATCACTAACTAACTCAGATTCCTTCGGCTTAGTCCCTGATTTAACAGGGCTCGCCACAGCAGAGTGAACCGCCTGTATCTAACCATAAAGACAAAATCTGCTGTAGCAGCACTTTTTTTTTCTACAAAATTAACAAAATCTACTTAGTTCATGTGAGTACTTCATGAATCCATCTTAGGAACTGTGCTTTTGTCTTATCCTGAATTGCTACAGTGAGCCTATAATAAGTGTTTACACTGGAACTATTTTAGATCTATTAAATTGATCCCTGCACTGAAGAAGCCCAGTACCTACGTGACTATCCATAAACAGAAACAGTGCTCTTCTGCAAGAAACACCATATGTTACAAACGGTTTCTTTAATGTTCAATGTTTTACTGTTCTGTTACTGTTTCTGTATTAATGCTATGAAATTTGGTGGCACGGTGGCTCAGTGGTAAGCACAGTCACCTAATGAGTGTTTCCTAGTACTGGGTTGTGGCTGGAAGGGCATCCGCTGCGTAAAACATATGCTGGAATAGTTGGCTGTTTATTCTGCTGTGGCGACCTCTGAAGTAGAGACTGAAGGAAAATGAATGAATGAATGAATGAATTAATTAATCAATAGTATGAAATTTTTAAACAAAACAACATTCCTTCACTTTTCATTTGCCCCCAAAAATGCGGTTTCGATCTTTAATTTAAAGACTTTACTCAGCAAATCTTTATATATGCATTTAATTGATTGGAAAATCATGTAATTAATCTGATTGCATTTTTTAAATCAATTGGCAGCCCTAAATTTAGTGGTTTCCTTTCTCAGCCCTAAGCATCTCCCCATTTCTGTAATGAGCAGCAACACTGGACCCTGTCCCACATTTCCATTTTAAGTTATGTCTCTGGCAGCGCAGTGCTGATGTTTTCTCCTCGGTATCTGATATGCCTACAGTGAAAATGCAGTCTGCATTAAACCAATCTTCCACCACCAGGCCTTCTCTGGTATCCTCCATTACCCTTCCACTCCTCCTCATATTGGATTCAGTGGTTTCGCAGCATTCATGCTTACGGTACTAAGGAATTAAAAGATATATGTATAGGCACTTGTACAGGAAGCAAAACATTAATATTTCAGGTAGCTCTGTGAATTAATACTGTAAAGGTATGATGAACATGATCAGTGGTAGAAACTTTCAAAATAATTAAAGAGACTGGCCTTTTTCACAGTCATAGCATGCAGTATTTCATTGAAAAATAGGGTTGGAAAGTTGGTTAAAAACCAGCCAATTTCAGTAACTTTTAAAACATTTAGAATCAACCTAAATCTGCAAATACTGTATGACACCATGGATCACAAAACCAGTTGTGTAAATGTTTTGGAAATTGGCATTTATACCTCACCAGAAAGCTGAAAGGGATGCTTGGGTTATTTGGTTTGTATAATATTTGGCTGAGATCCAATCATTTGAAAATGTGGACTCTAAGACTTACAATCTACAACAAACAATCTAAATATTGAGAAAAATGCCTTCAAATTGGTCTAAATAAAGTGCTTAGCAATGCATATTACTAATCAAACACTGAGCTTTATACAGTAGTTACTATAGGAAATACTAATAATCTTTATGGAACATGATCTTTACTTTATATTCCATTGATTCCTGGCATATAAAAAATTGATAATTTTTACTACAGTGTGCTGTTGCTATTGCCAATAATGAACCTGTCCAACGCAAGACTAGTTTGTGGTCAAAGGTCACATATTATAATCAAAAACCAAAACAATTTAGCGATTGAAAAGCCTGATTACATTACGATGAGTTGAGAAGTTCAGAAATGGACATTATTTCATGTGAAAACAGGTGTGTGAAACAATTTGCGTTTATTCTCTTTTTGTCACTTTCAGAAAAAGTCAGACGAATTTGATTGAGTCGCACACAATGCAGAAACACTGTTGTGGTCGAATGTGTACGATCAGTCACAAAACACCACCTCCCTTCAGCTGAACAGTTGTAATAGGGTAACTGAAAACATGTTAAAACCATGTTACCTGAACTTTTTGCTTTTTTGTCTTCTTTCTTTCTCAGGTGTTCACAGGTATCTTCACAGCTGAGATGTTTGCAAAGCTAATAGCCATGGATCCATACTATTACTTCCAGGAGGGCTGGAATATCTTTGATGGCTTCATTGTGAGCCTGAGTTTAGTGGAGCTGGGGCTGGCGGATGTAGAGGGCCTGTCTGTGCTCAGATCCTTCAGATTGGTGGGTTATCATGCCATGCACTTGTTTTTTTGTGTGATAGGAATACAATTTTATAAGTTTTGCAAGAAATAGTTATTTGTACTTCATTGTTTTTAAAATATATCTTTAAAGACTTTACAAAAATGTAACAAACGTGACAGTAAATACACCTCATATATAGTAGAACCCTCAAAAAAAGATCACTAAATAATAAATAGCACAACTAGATTTTATATACTAGAATACTGGTAAAGGCTTAATCACTAAATCAGCATTATATGATATTTAAAAACTCGATTAAATTAAGTCAATTTAAAATATATTGCAAAAAAAAAAAAAAAATTGCGATGTGATTCAAATAGCTCAATATTCTGCTCAGTATTCTCTGTGAATATTTCACTAATGTACCTTTATACTTATCTATGCATGAACCACACATGCACCGGCAAGGCAAAGTCTACACAAATAACACGCCTACATTACATTTCTATGTAGTATAGTTGTTCCTGCTGCTTGCATTGCACTACTGTGCTGTCATGGCAACGCTGGTAAAATGAAGCCTCACTGTTCATTCAATAAAATGTGATTATTGGTGTTTTTAATGAAATCATTATCAAGTTACTGAATTCAATTACAAAATGACTTGATATTATTATTTATTTAAAATATATTTATTGCATTTGACTTTTACACTCAAATAATACAGAAGTAAAAAAAAAAAATCAATGTTTTTATCAGTATTTATGACCTCTCTTCTTATTCATCAATCAACACATTTCCAACTCCACTACATTTTAGGAACAGTTTGAAAGCCCCAAACTCTCTTAAAGACCTTCTCTTAAAGACCTTCAAACCAATAATAAAGTTATTACAATGTGGTTTGAGTTTTCTGCAGTGTGTATCTAGAATGTTCAACTTCAGTTTTGGTTTTGGCTCTGAGTTTTCATTTTGGTTGCATGTAGATATTTTCTGATTCTGATTGTATTTGTGAATTACAGCTGAGGGTGTTTAAGCTGGCTAAATCATGGCCTACTCTGAACATGCTGATCAAGATCATTGGTAACTCAGTGGGAGCTTTGGGAAACCTGACCCTGGTGCTGGCCATCATCGTCTTCATCTTTGCTGTGGTGGGAATGCAGCTGTTCGGGAAGAGCTATAAGGACTGTGTGTGTAAGATCGCCGAGAGCTGTGAGTTGCCCCGCTGGCACATGAACGACTTCTTCCACTCCTTCCTAATTGTGTTCCGGGTGCTGTGCGGAGAGTGGATCGAGACCATGTGGGACTGCATGGAGGTGGCTGGACAATCAATGTGTCTCATTGTGTTCATGATGGTGATGGTCATCGGAAACTTGGTGGTGAGTTATACAGTAGTTTGTTTGGAAGTTTCTTCCTTGCTTTTTACAATTTTTTGTCTCGCTTTAAGAAATGTCCCTTTATTATAAAGGATATCTTGTTTGTAGATTTGTGGTTCAAAAGGAAGCTTGTGTGTTAGGGCTGGATGATATATATCGAAGTATATTACAATCAGTGTTGGGCATGTTTCCTTAAAAGAATAATTAGTTATAGTTACTAGTTACTTCTCAATAATAGTAACTGAGTTACATAATTATAAAACTAACTAATTACCCGGGAACTATTGTGTTACTTAAAAAAAATATATTTGTCAAATGACTATAAAATAAATATAAAACATTGTACACTAATCTACACTATTTAATGTTGTGGGACAATGTAAAAGACAATCATCAAATTCAACATATCATTATAAATATTAACATACACATTCTTGCCTTTCACCTCAACGAGGTAAAGTAGTGTTTATATTTCCAGCTTGCAAAGGCTACTTTTGAACTTTTTGAGTTTGCAATTGTTCTGACTCCTGGTCATTGGTGTGTGTGCTTGTGTGTGAGCACTCGCACTACTCTGCCTCTGATTGGCAAACGATGAAATGTACTCCATGTAAGCTAATCATCACGTTCACAGACACACCAATTATCATTACTAGTTGGTTATGTATCCCGCCCCAGCCTCGATCACGCACACCCGCACCAGAGAAAGAGATATCCTATGGCTGAGAGAGACGCTGCTCACATGAAAATTGCTTCAGCGATCTCAGTTTTAGTAATGCGTATTTTATTGTCAGTAACGGTAACAATGTTGTAACGTGGGAAACTGACAAATCACTGAAAAAAGTATCGCCGTTAGTAACGCCGTTTATTTAAAGCACCATTATTCCAATCACTGATTACAATATTACTTAGCTGCTATTTAATTAAATATAATTGCAATAATAAATAATCTGGTTACAGTATAAAAATGACGAAATTTAAGTGAAAGTGAAAATATTTGGAGTGTGATTTTACAGTATAATCAAATTACTTTTATTTCAGAATTGTGTTATTACAATATAGTTATGGTTTTTATTGATTTATTTATTGATTGATATTTTATTATGAAAAACACTTATTAATTGATAAACATTATGAACTGGAGAAAATACTGAGATTTCTATTTTAGTTTTAGTTTTTCTATAATTTTTTTTATAGTGTAGCTTGTCCTAATTTTTTTATAATAAACATTTGCCAACAGTCATCTCACTCTCTCTCTAAAAAAAGCTGTTTCTCTCTATATATTTTCTTTTCTCAAGTCATTTGTTGAAATGTTTATTTAATATATAATTTTTTCCCATTATTGTGCAGACCTATAATTGGCACCTTTAGTGTTTGCAAATCGATTAAATAATAGTCACTTATTTGAAATCATCAAAAAAAGATCATCCAGGATTCACTGTGGCCGTTAAAGTGGACGTATTAAACAGAAATGAACAAGTGGCACAGCCAATAAATGTGAAATCTGAAGCGCTGCTGTTTCTCTTGACCAGGTGCTGAACCTGTTCTTAGCCTTGCTGCTGAGCTCCTTCAGTGCTGATAATCTAGCAGCCACAGATGATGACGGTGAGATGAACAACCTGCAGATCTCCGTCATCCGCATCAAGAAAGGCATCGCTTGGTTCAAAGTTCATGTACGGCTGCTGGTGGCTCACGTCCTTAAGAAGAAACCTCTGGAAGACGAAGACAAACCGCTTGATGACATGTATGACAAAAAACTGAACTTAATGGGCAACCACACTGGCGTGGAAATCAAATGTGGCGATCTGAACTACCCCAAGAATGGGAATGGCACCACAAGCGGCATCGGGAGCAGCGTGGGAAAGTACATGATTGATGAGGAGCCCATGTCCTTCATCCACAACCCCAACCTGACCGTACGGGTTCCCATCGCTGTCGGAGAGTCCGACTTTGAGAATCTGAACACAGAGGACTTCAGTAGCGAATCGGATGTGGAAAATAGCAAAGATGTGAGTATTATTAAAGTTCCTTCAATAACGTTGAGCTCAGTTTAATGTGTACTTGAATGGGAAAATGCTGAAATTTTATATTAAGTGGCCTTAACTACCATGTACTTGCATCAAAAAAATAAATACAATATACTTACTGTGTTCATAATGTATTCTGACAGAACACTTTTGGTGGTCTTGAGGTGGGAAACAGGTAGGGTTAGTGATAGGTTTGATATTATGGGTAGGTTTAAGGGATGGTTAAGGTGTAAGGGATAGTCAACAGTGTAATTAAGTATCTAATTATAGAAATGCATTTAATCAATCATGTAAAACATGTATTTACACAATATGTACATTGAAACAAATGGTTTATTAGGCATGGGCCGGTATAAGATTCTGACGGTATGATAAACTTGGATAAAAATATCACGGTTTTACAGTATGACGGGATTGTGACTACTGCTCTAAAATATATTCTTTCGAAGTGTCGGGGTAATAACACATTATATTTTATACTGAGAAACATTTAATATATTTTGGGGCAGTAAACATGTCAGGCTAAATAACGAAAACAAATAATTGACTTCTGCTGTCTTCATTTGTTTCAAAAACAGATTTCTTTACAATTTAAAACAGCATCTTTGGATATCTTTTCTGCTGGAGATACAGTTGTCCTAATAAAAAACAACAACAACAACAGCAACAACAATAACAACAAAACGTAAATAAAAAAATCTTACACATACCTTTAGAACAGTATTACAGAAAATGTTGGCGGTTTTAAAACCTGGACATTTTTAAACCGCAGTATACCTTGAAAACGTTTATCGTCCCATGCCTAAGTGTAAGTACACTTAATATAAAGTGGCACCAAATTTAAAAACTGCTAGACGAGTTTACATTTGAGCATCAGCAACTGACTTTAATTGGCAACCAGATCTGTTATTTATAAGGCAGGATTTTACAGTTTCCATATTGCACTTTTGCAGATTTACCCATTCATTAATGTACGTAAATCTGACTTACAAAGAAAAAATCTGCTCAAAAGCATCATTCACATTTGCCGAATGCACTGGAAATGAGTAATGGATGATAGTTGGTTGTGGCAATGGCAATTTTTAATACACTTTGAGGTTTGAAAATGCTATATATTTATTTTACTTGGAATTGTTTTTGCTTATATTTAAAATAAATATTTTTTTTAATGCGAAAAATAGATTTAATGAACAGTTAAATATAGTTTATACAGTATAATTCTTCTTAATTGAATGACAATTGGAAATTTTATAATAAAACAATAGCCCCACTTGACTTACTGAAGGTGCTGTATGTAAGTTTTTGACTCCAAAATATGTTTGCAGATATTTAAAAAACATACTAAGTGAACATTCTTGTTTAAAGCAAGGAAAAGCAAGCTAAGGTCAGATATTCTGCTTTTAAAATGTCTGTTTTTGTTTTGATCCTTTTAACCCACCCTATGCCAGTTTATCCAATATATTGGAGCACCACAGGTTTCCTAGCTGTAAAACTGCACATTTGATGTACTCAGTTAGGATGGCTCTTAAAGTGTGCTTTCTGACCAAAAATGCGACCTCTGGTGGATAGTGAGAGCCCCGAAATGAGACGCAGATGCAGAGTTCCACATGAGGTGGTTGTTAATTAGCAAATAATATAAGTATTACGAACTTAAACATTAGGTGAGCAGGTTACAATGTAACCCTGTGTCCTAACAACACGCTACATGACCAGATTTTCAGTATTAAGCAGTTTGGCTGTTAGCACCAGCCATTCAGAAGCACAAAATATATTGCACTCACTGCACTTTAACGAAATGGTAAGGTTTATAATCTAATTAATACATAGTAAACCTCTTTAACATTATTAAATGCTCATGCTTAATCACTGATATGTGTTGGCTTGCACTAAGTCACAGTTCTAAAGTTCAATTTCAAACATTTTTTTTTTCAACTATCTGCTGCAGCTTTCAGTAATAAATGTCATGTAAAATGGAATTCAAACTCACATTATTAGCATTTAGCTCTGAATAAAGCACATGAGGTTTTCCTGAGGTGATCATTGTCAGTTTTCTGTTGTTCAGCTGCAAGAAATAGAAGCCGTTTCTAATATATCAATTTGAGGTGTTGCTTAGAACAAAAACTCCTTTTAATATGGAAAATATCTCTTCTATTGCATGCCGCTGCTTAATTCAGCCTTTAGGCTTGATTGTCAGACTCGCTCCTGTTGGTGTCGTCAATCTGGCAACCTACGCTTGCGTGCGTTTTGAACCAGGAGTGGTACCTAGTTCAACCACGGGGTGAAAAACTTACATACTGCACTAAATGTGGTGTAAATAGAATAGAATAGAATATTATACCAGTAACTAATGATAATTAATATAATTAATATAAAAATATAGATTTAAGATAATCATCATACGGCTGCATTGACTATAAGCCTTGTATACAGCATACCCTATAACGCTGAAGCAAAGCTGTGGAAAATTGTGTACAGCCCTTACAGTATTCTTTGAGGAATTGAAAATGGCTTACTACTGCTTACTGTACAGAATTCACAGGGATCATCATTTTGAGTCCATGTTGCTGTTTTGCCTCATTTTATTTCAGAAAGAGTTGGTTTGTGTAGGCTGGCAGAGACAAGCTTTCTCTTTTATTTCAAATGATTGTGTAGCTTTCCATTGCATCTCTTCATACATTTCCTGAGGCTTCTTCATAAAGAAGTGACTTAATTAATTTTAGAAAATGACAAAAGGAGGCAAAATGATCAGGACTGCATTAACTTGTACGGTCTAACAGAAGCTGGTTATTTTCTATGTGATACATTGGTGGCTAAATGCATTATGCATGTTTTAATTAATCAAACGAGAAACTGTAATTAAATGGAGTAATATGATGAGCCGATGTGTGTATTTGTAGAGCGTGACTAGATGAAGTCTGTCTCAGTAGTCGATTACAGCAGTATGGGTGGATTAAGGCTTCGCAGGCAGTATAAGAATGTTGAGTTGTGCTATTCCTGTGATTTATTGCCTTGCTGCTTCTGCTGAGTGCTGAGCCACTCAGCCAGAGAATAGATGCAGTCCACCAGATGATGTAATGTTTTCCCTTTGTACGTGTGCGCTTGTACACGTGCATGTATGTGTGTGCAAGCTTCAATAAAATGGCTTTAGTAAACCTCTGGTAATTTCCTCAAAAACAAAGAGCATTGCTGTTTTATGGACTAATTAGCATGCTTTGACTGAACCAGACACATAATATCAGCAGTCATTTATCATCATCACGTGTAGCTTAAATTGAGAATTTACCTTCAGCCCTCAAAGTGAATTGCACAGAGTCAAGGATTAACTGAGTAACGGTGCATGCGCAGTGAGGAAGTGAAATGTTAGTGATTGATATTAAACGGACTCTCCTGTCATTGTCCTGCTCTCTGTGCAAACACCGGGTCACCTTGACCCAGTTTAGACGTAACAGATCCAGTACTGCTGAACTACATGTGCTGAACATCCAGCCAGTGGCATCATGGCAGATCATTTCTGTTAGCCAGTCAGAGCAGCGCTGGGCGGGACTTTGTTTCCGATTGGCCAGGCTGGCTCAGGGAAAACTGCAGTGCTGGTGTGTGAGGGCTCTTTTGATGCTTTTGACTGCCAGTGTGTGTGTGTATGTGTGTGTGTATTAACGATTTGGCTTTTATAAAAGTGCTGTGTCATCCTGGCCTGCTGTGATCAGGGTCAGACTCTTCCGGTTGACTGAGGCATGTGTTTCATTTTAATGTTTGTACAGATTTATAAATGTGTAAATGCAGTCTTTGGTATTTAGATTTCAGGTGTTTCTTTATGAAAACAGTCTTATAGTAAAAAATGTAGACACCATCATTATTTAATATGATAAACTACAGATTACAGTATGTAATTATTATAAGTCATTATTCTGAAAAAATAAAATAAAATTTAACTGTCTAGTCCTTCCAGTGTTTCTTAACACTTCTGTAGTTAAAATTATTATAATATAATATAATATAATATAATATAATATAATATAATATAATATAATATAATATAATATAATATAATATAATATAATATAATATAATTTAGGGCGCCACGGTGGCCCAGTGGGTAGCACGTTCGCCTCACAGCAAGAAGGTCGCTGGTTCGAGCCCTGGCTGGGTCAGATGGCATTTCTGTGTGGAGTTTGCATGTTCTCCCCGTGGTTGCGTGGGTTTCCTCCGGGTGCTCCGGTTTCCCCCACAGTCCAAAGACATGCGGATACAGGTGAATTGGGTAGTCTAAATTGTCCATAGTGTATGAGTGTGAATTAGTGTGTGTGGATGTTTCCCAGAGATGGGTTGCGGCTGGAAGGGCATCCGCTGCGTAAAAATATGCTGGATAAGTTGGCGGATCATTCCACTGTGGCGACCCCGGATTAATAAAGGGACTATGCCGAAAAGAAAATGAATGAATGAATAATATA
>CAIGQQ010034734.1:8799525-8826319 GCA_903798035.1 Danio albolineatus | reverse complement strand
AGTCGACTCTTTTATAGATGAATCAATAGTTTTAAACACTGTGCACTTTCAGATTTAAGCCTTAGCTGGACATTTCACTTCACTTAGAGCTGTGTTACACACTGCATGTAAGCTCATTTTCAAAAACCCACAATAGGGGCTCTTTAAATGATTATTGGCAACAGGGTTACAATTCAAACTGTTTAATTAGGCTTTGGAGGGAAAAAAAATTCAAGGTTTAACGCATATTGTTTATTTATAGGTCTTATTTTGTTTGCTATTCATTAAAAGTGCTGAAAATTTTTTGACACATTTTTTTTCAGTGAGACTAACCTCAAAAACTGCTAATGGCATTTAGCGGAGTCAGTGATATAGATTTGCAGAAGCTAAAATAATTAAGGACCATGATAAGTATTCTCTTGGAAGATGCACGAGTACTGTATAGATTTCTCATCCTTGCACAATGTATATGTGCAGAACTAATGCGCTAGAAGGCTAGTGCAGGTAGATTGTAATGTGATTGAGGCTGTATAGCGTGCGGTGTGCTATATGATCTATGTAAGTAGCTAATGGCTACCACTATATTGCAATGAACCGGCCACTGCACCTCAGCAGTCTGTCTTGGGGCTGCAGTATCTCATGTCTGCTGTTAGGGAGCGTAGCCAAATGCTGAAGAAAAAGGCCCACATGCAGAAGATGCTGCCGTTGCCTCTCTCACAGCTACTGTTAGGGGTCGTGGCCAAACTCCCAATAAAGTGAACGTCAGAACGAATGTATGTGGGACTGCAGTGCCACACTTTGGGGATGGCAGGGACTGAAAGCAAAGAGTGTTTTTGGGAAAGTTGCAGATGATAAATCATCATCTAGTCATCAAACAAAACAGTTTATATATAAATATGTATATAGTATATATATATAATATAAACATGCATCGTTTTATTAGATGATTGACTCTAATATATTTGTAAATAATTATTCCAAACTGTTCCAATGTCAGTCCTATATAAATACATATTTCAAAAATAAAAGATATATTTATATAAATCTCTTCTGTTTTGTTTCTTTAGGCATTTGAGGATGTATACATTGAACAGAGGAAAACCATCCAGATCATTCTTGAATATGCAGACAGAGTCTTCACATACATCTTCATCCTGGAAATGCTGCTGAAATGGGTGGCCTACGGGTTTGTCAAATACTTCACCAATGCATGGTGCTGGCTGGACTTCTTCATTGTGGACGTAAGTAATTTACGTTTAACATCATGTGATCAATGATTTTCAGACTATGGATGAATTAATCTATAAATCAATATGTCATGATGTATTATTATGTATTATATGATATACAGTATATCCATGATTTTGGAGAAACAATGACTACGTTTACATGGACATCAGTAATCGAATTATTTGCCTTAATCTGAATAAGACAATAATATGATTAAGCTGTTTACATGAGTTGCTTTTTGGATGTTCCTTTCATGATCCCGTTTTAAATATCATGGCACATAATTCGATTCATGTTATTATACCACAGTGCTATCCACATTTCCTCCAGAGTTTTGAGTAATTTCGGGTGTTTCATGTTAAATTTGTGGACTTTAACTGTAGTTTGGCACTTTTCCTCGTGTCAAATGAGATATTGGATGGTAGTATTACCTGCTGGAAGAGTGTACTTTTTATTTCAATTTAATTTGATACCACATGCCGTATGGGGGGAAAAAAAACTCGGCATTTCTTGATGCAGGTTTCTGTGGTCCTTTACTGACAAGATAGGTGCAGAGAATAGTGTCAAACAATAGTGTACAGACTATCCTGTAGCAAAATGTGGCAAATCCTACACGACAGTAATAGTTTGATCGCAGTGTTTACATGTCTTTATTGCACTTCAATAATGCGACTAAAATCGGCATACTCCACGTCTTAATTCAATTTCTGTTTAATTCGATTGTGAGCTTAATCAGATTAAATTAATAAAAAAACGCTGTACACATGGTAGACTCTTAATCATAGTATTGTCTTAATCATATTAAAATCGGATTATTGGTGTCCATGTAAACATACTCACTGATATTATTTGTTAACATGAACATGTTTTCCATTCTACTCCTTTTGTTTCTCATGTTCTGATCTGAGGTCAGCAGCCTTCAGACGGATCTCAAAATCATATCTAATCTGAGAGCTGTGACACACAGTTTAGTGTGTATATTGGTTATGTTTCCAAAATATGATTATGCAGTCTTTTTTATTCTTGGTATGTACTGAAAAAAAATGTACTGTCGAACTGAAATGTACAGAAATATTGGGTCTCTTTCATTAATAATAGCATAAATAAATATATATTTGTACACCCAAGAACTTCTCACAAAACAATCTCAACAATTTGTTTTTAACCTCATTCTAATGTTACTGATTTTGGAGTATTCAAAATGAGTGATTTTGTGCACAAATGAGTCATTTGCATAAAACACGCCCAAACCGTCTCCATACAAGGGCTGTCTTCACAACAGTTCCTTTACAACTTGTTACTCTTGTTAACGATACAATATATCATTCTCGCCAGATCCACAATTTTGGTGGAAATAAAAACACAGATATTCCTACATTTTTAAGGAATATACTGAAGATTAAATATACATTTAATTGTAAACATACATCAATTATATTTAATATATGCGCACTGGCCACTTTATTGGGTACACCTGTTCAGCTGCCCAGTTAGTTAAGATGATTAGCTGAAATTCAGAATGAAGTTTAAGATACATGGGTTGTGGTGTCAGATGGGCTGATCTGAGTTTTTCAGAAACTTCTGATCTACTGAGATTTATCTAGGATTTATAGAGAATGGTTAAAAAAAGAGAAGATATCCAGTAAACGGATAAGATAGCAGATGAGCTACAGCAGCAGCAGCAGAACACAATGGTGACACTCTTGTCAGATAAAAACAAGAATATTGGTCCAAACTTCACACAGACCCACCAAAATTGGATTAGAAAAGGTCACCTTGTCTGATGAGTCTTGATTTCTGCTGCAGCATTAGTACCAACACCTTTATTTATATGCCGCAGTCTACCTTGGTATTGTTGACCCTGTCCAACACGTGTCACAAAAACTGGTTTCCTGAACATTCACTATACCAGAAGAAACATTCACAGTCACTAAATCTCAATCCAGTTAGTGGAAAATGTGCAGCCAACAAATTCAGTCAGTATGGACAAAAATCATCATTACTGAAACTGTGTCATCAAACATAAAAAGAGATCTGAAGGGAGTCCAACTGGGTATTAATAAAGCTGTACCTAATAAAGTGTCCACTCAGTGTACACTTAATATAATACACACACACTTAGCGAATGAGACCCATTGCTCTTTATCACTCTAAAAGGATGAAACTTTTGTAGTACATAGAAATACTAGGATATGTAAATGGGTGATTTGAAAGGGACTGACATGATATCAATGTCAGAATCTCGAATACATAACCATGACTGCCAGTTTTTACATACGTTGGCTATTTTTGTGTACAGGGCCAATGGTGTGTTTGATTACATTTCTTTGTGGTCCTAAACGAAAGTGTTTCCAATTGCTAGATATTGTCCCTGACAGGCACTGTAACCTTGTCTCTCTATAGTGCTGATGGACACAGAGGGCCTGAGGGGCATAAGAGGGCCGGGAAGTGAGGGGCCAGGGTAAGGTCTCTGTTAGGACTCTCTTGTTCTTTTACAGGAGTTCCTCTCTCTCTCTGCCTCCTTACTCTCCCAAACCGCCCTGTTACCCTAATGACTCTCGAATGGTCTCATGTGTACCGTACGCGGTTGGTGTCTGTACGTATCGTGTGTATTTTGTGTGTGCAGAGTACAGTGAATGTGCTTGTAAGTTTGTGCACACCTCTTCTCTAAATGTGTCCCTTCACCTCTGTTTTTTGTATTTCTCAACCACAAGTTTCCTTCCAGGTTTGCTGTAAGCTGCTTTCCAAGCTTCGTCTGCCTGCAAAACCAAAAACCAATCGCATACTAAGATCAAACATTTGGGTCGCCCAACATATACAATACCTCTGACTGGTTAACCCCATTGTTTAACCTGAATCTCTCTCCTTTTCTCTCTCTCTCTGTTGTTGAATACACATATATGCATACATATATGAGCAAACCCTTCTCTATGTATGTATATATCTGTTTACTGCAGCTCAGTGTCAACGTAGGGTCTTCTCTCTTTCTCCCTGACATCCTCCTTGACTCTAACACTTTGGCCCATCTCTTTCTCTCTTCCTCCCTTCCTCTTTCTCTCTTTGTATAGGTGTCTATAGTCAGCCTTATAGCTAATGCGCTGGGCTACTCAGACTTGGGCCCCATAAAGTCCCTGAGAACTTTGAGGGCTCTCAGGCCCCTGAGAGCCTTGTCCCGGTTTGAGGGCATGAGGGTAAGATCCAGGGCTGCCCTATGCATGCCAGTCACTCTGTGAGAACACGACTGCATGCTGAAAACCACCATTGTTCAGAAAGCAGAACCACAGCTACAGAGGAATAAGCAAACCTATCAGGATTCTGGAAATCCAGCTGACGTTGTTTTGGCTAAAGCTATCCTTCAAGTGCATGTGTTTGAAAGCTCTCCGCATGGACAACCTTTTCAACATTGCGTCATGATGCAGCTGAAAAATGAAGATTTACCTTATTTTTATCAATTTGCTAGATGTGTGAAAGAATTACAAAAATATATATATATTCCCAATCAACTGATAATCTTATAGCAACTTTTGGGGAAACTTATGGTTTTTAGAATAAAGACGAGAGGGGATATTATGTAAAGCTGCCTCATCACAACCATTCATTCTTTTGTTCAGTTTTTTATTTATTTTATAATTTGGCCAAGATCACTGACATACATGCGACTAAATTAGATTAGGCCCTCCTATGGTTTTTCAAGCATCCAAACATCTTACAAATTGGCATTTGCTCAAATCGTCTTCTAGCCTGAAACCCGGTTCCCATACTGTGTCTACATCTTGCTCTTTTCTTTCAACCCAATACTCATAGACTGATTTCTGTAGCTTTAAGGCCGGTCATGCTACACTTTGACTTCATTGACTTCTATTCATACCCATATGAATGCGGAAGACTGCAAACACAAAATCTCGTGAAGTTATTTCTCATTTTGAGTGGGTTACAGAGATCTCTCCAAATTTCCAAAAAGTCGAGCAGACACATATGTGACATTATATGACAACTGAAAAAATTTCTGGTGATATTTTGTATGCCCAAAGTCTAGTGTGATCATGACTTTACTTCAGCTATTAACAGTTACGTTGGAAAAAAGCCACATCTTCACCTTTAATCAAGGTGTGTGTCATTATAATATCTTCTTGTTAAGCAAAGCTCTTTGCCTTTAGGTTTACATGACTATATGATTCAAATGTTTCATTGGCCACCTTTTCAATCTCAGGCCAGTTTAAGCTAGGGCCAGGGAGAACCAGTAGACTCTGACCTCCAGCACTGAGGCCCGAAATAGACTGCATTTCCACTGTTGGCCCATTGGCCATGCAGCGCTACTCTAAATGCTATCCTTTAGACATTGGAGAATTTATCAGCATTTTTTCTACATCACATGAGTTTGAGTGTTCTCTCTCCTATTTCACAATGCTATTATTTGTTAGCCACAGAAACAAGAAAAAAATAAGAGTAAACCAAAGTACAGTAAATGTAATTTACAAACACTCAGATAAAGAAGTCCTGTATCGACAAAGGTACAGGGTTGATGAATACCATAAAATTTTGTCTAATTTGTCTATTACGGCAGCTGTTAGCACAAGTAGCCTTTAGCAACCCATATAAACCTGTAAATATATCTCTGCCACATACGGTGATCCAAATCTCAACGATGTTCAAAGGTGAGCTATAACTAGGGCCAGATGGAATCTGCGGACATTTTTTGCTATTTCTGCAGAGTATTTTGTTAAAAATCTGCGGATTTATGCAGAATGATTTTGGGAGTTTCATAACTGAAACCTTTATATATAAAAATAAAAAGTAATACCTTTTTAACTTGTATTTAATGTTTACAATGCAAATCCAATTAGATCCACTTTATTTGTAAAACAAAGCAAGTCTCTCATATAAAATCTCTACTAAAAGACAGAAAATTTTACTTTACAAACCGTATTGTAAATAAATCATATGAATATTTCCATATTAGTCAGTATTATTACTGAAATTAATTTGAAAACTGAATAAATATACATTTACACACATTTACATCAGTAAATAAACAGAATCAATGAAGGGCTAAAAATCTGTGGAAATCTGCGGAATTCTGCACATGCAGATTCCATGTGGCCCTAGCAACAAGCTTAGTTTTAAATGTCTTAAATTTTGATGATAGCTGGTAACCTTATGGAAAATTATGTAAAATAAGCAGATATGCTGGCCATCTTCTGGTAAATTTGGGAATTCCGCAGGCTCCAGTTTGCCTAAAGTATTCAGCGGCCAAAAACCCCTGGCTGTTGGCCTTGAGGAATCCCTGACGAGCCCAGATCAAGCCCCAAATTTGACATTGGAGACAAGACTGGCCCTGGCATACACTATCACACTTGCTTATGGCGAGACAGTGGATAAGCGGATATTGATAATTGATACCTAAAACTAGACTACTGCAGCCAAAACGTTATTTTTTTCTCATATACCAAGTTTTGGAAGTCCTTTTCTTTGTACCGAGTGGTTTCATCTCTTTGGCATTGCTTATCATGTCAAATGCATGTTCTTGAAGGTGTAGTCAGAAAGTCTTGTTCCCCCATCTTTTTTGCTGTTGCTAATCTCTGAGATTGCATAACCATCTCATTGATTGCTGTACATACCAAGCTTATTTGCTGAGCAAGCTCCAGTGCATGCCTGGAGTATATACAGATCAGATTTCACTACCAGAGCATTATTATTTTGGAGAACGCTCAATGCATTTTCGAAACTATAATTAATGTAAGTTGCACTAAAAAGCCTGAACTAAACATTAAGGATGCTGATCTGTGTAAGGATCACTAATTAAAGAGTTAGCGAGAGCACCGACATGGTTAATTATCTGTGCAAATGTATAAAAGGGGAGCAGGGCATGTCTGCTGCTACAATTAAGGCTCTGCATGCACCGTTACCGCCTGACCATTTCTGACATCACAGCTTTTATGTGTCCCATTTATGGGAGGTGAGAGGGAGGGTGGGAGTCTTCTTCTGCAGTGTCTTTCTCTACATTTCAATCACAAATAGGATGGTAGTTTTCACTTAATGTCTGGGATCTTTCATAGCAGTGAACTAGTATGGCAAGAGAAGAAATGTTTTCAGCCGTTAAATATGTATGAGTAATGATTCACTGAAAGTAACAACCGTCTACAAATTGAATTGCAGATATTCTCTGGATACAGTGTTTTGCTTCTCCTTGATTCTTACGACTTGATACAGTCTTGTCAAGGGTGGAAATGCAACCCATTCATATTTCTGAGAACTTCCACTACTCATATTTAGTAAAATTCTACTAAAGGTTTTCTAGCATTTTATGATAATGCCATTATCCAATCATATGAATGGATAGCTGCAATAATGACTGACAAGTAAGTCATGAAAGCAGACAGAAGCAGAAAACGATATCCAGCATGCAACTCAAAGACCAAAAGAATCAGTGATTCTGTTCTTTATGTTTGAATATTGATTTAATTAGATACTGTTTAATAGAGCCATACTGGTTTACATGTGCATCATCTTAGAATCTGTTAGTAGATTGTACTGTGTATTTGTGTATTTATCTCCATGCTCTTACACACTCAAAGATAATTGTCTGTAGACTTTTGAGTAAATTATGAAAGTGGTCAAAACAGATGAATAATATATATTTTTGAAACCAGCACATTATGTTTAATTTGATGACTATGTCAGAATTAAATGACTTTAATCAAAGTCCCTTTAAGGCAAGTATTTTCACTCAGTGGCCATCTTTGAAATGCCTATCACGTGTGTTCAGGCATTCTGTCTGAATGGAGAAACATCAAATTTTCCAAAACTGTTAGCCAAGCTTATGTATACATATTTGGAATCACCAATAAAATTAAGCAACAACTGTCTCATAAGTTTCGTTTCTAAACATTCGAATCAAACAACATCGGCATATTTTCAGATGCCCAAGCTAATCCGCATGCGCACTCGAAAGAAACGAGATCACGACACCAACCTCATTTATGCCTGTGTAACATATTATCATCTTATGGATAAAGCTTTGTCTGATTGTGCTGGTCTTCTGAAGTAATTCACAACTTGATGGTGAATCTGCTTCAGTAATGACAGCGACTCTTTGTTTACACGTTTGTGAGGCATTTGAGTAGTTGCTGTCATACGATGTGCGTTTGACAGGGCGGGCTGTACTTCGCGTTCGTTTCATACATATTACAAAACCAAAAAAAAAAACTTTTGTTTTTAAGTGCACTTGGTTTATTTAAAACTACAGATTTCAAGCTTTATCTGGATATATTTCTTATTTCTGTGAAGCAAGTATTTACTGAGATTTCACTGTGGTCGTAGACCCCAAAACCTGTTGTGAAAGCGCACGTCTGGTCCAAACCTCTCCCCCAGAGAAATGTCAGTCTGTAGTGATCTCTGATTGGCTCCTGTACTAGTAGGCAGGGCTTCATTCGCCGTATTGACTGTTACACTTTTCCCCATTCAAAACTATACAAGTGACATGTCTTATGTATTCTATAGTCTTTGCCTTAATACATTTTGACAGTGGCTTACTGAAAACACACAATTAAAGGTCAATTCAGTGTAATTATATATATCAAATTTTGTCAGACATATCATGATTTAAAAAAATATTCCGAGACACAAAATACTTAAAAAATCATTTGAAGTCTTTCATACTAAGAAAAATATATATCATTTGCCTCATCATACCTACATTATTTGTCAGCAAGACCTTTTAAAAAATTTGAAATATAAGGTTATACATTTGTGCAGGCGCCACGGTGGTATAGTGGGTTGCATAATCGCCTCATAGCAAGAAGGTCGCTGGTTCGAGCCTCAGCTGGGTCATTTCTGTGGAGTTTGCATGTTCTCCCTGTGGTCGTGTGAGTTTCCTCCGGGTATTCCGGTTCCCCCACAAGTCCAAAGACATGCGCTATAGGTGAATTGGGTGAGCTAAATTGTTCGTAGAGTGTGAATGGATGTTTCCCAGAGATGGGTTGCAGCTGGAAGGGCATCCGCTGCGTAAAACAAATGCTGGATAAGTTGGCGGTTCATTCCGCTGTGGCGACCCCAGATTAATAAAGGGACTAAGCCGAAAAGAACATGAATGAATGAATGAACATTTGTGCAGTGGTGCAGTGGGTCGCCTCACAGCAAAAAGGTCACTGGTTTGAGCATCTGCTGGGTCAGTTAGCATTTCTGTGTGGAGTTTGCATGTTTTCCCTGTGTTTGCTTGGGATCCGTATATTCAAATGATGATCAAACATTTTTTTCATTCATATATTGATGCTTTATTTTTAAGAAAGTTATTTGAAACATGAAAGTAGACAATAGCATTTTTCAATAGCATGACATACCAAAATGGGATGTCAGAATTAGAATTTTCCCTACAGATAATACAGTTGATTTGTCAAATTTTAAACAACTTCTGACAGCAAAATCTAAATAAAGAGATTAATTAACACTTTTCTTTGACAAAATATGTCAAAGTTGAAAAACATAATTGCCTTAAAATGAGCTTGGAGATATGTACATTAAATGCTGGCCATCTGCACATCAGAATAGCTTAGTTTTGGTATAATACTCTTAATACTTTTTCTGTCTGTTCTTGCCCACTTCCCCGATTCTCTTGTTGTTTTTTACCCTGTAGGTTGTGGTGAACGCTTTGGTGGGTGCCATTCCCTCCATCATGAATGTGCTGTTGGTGTGTTTGATCTTCTGGCTGATCTTCAGTATTATGGGTGTCAACCTGTTTGCTGGAAAATACTATTACTGCTTCAACGAGACTGCAGAGGAGTATTTTCATATCGACGTTGTCAATAACAGGACCGATTGCTTTGCACTCATCAGTGCAAACTACACAGAAGTTCGCTGGAAGAACGTAAAGATCAATTTCGATAATGTGGGCGCAGGCTACCTGGCACTTTTACAAGTGGTAAGACATTGTCTTTGTGTGCAAATTCTCTGAACACCCACCGCCATCTCAGTTCTTAAAGCTTGATGAGTAAACTCTCTTCATGAGTTCACAAATTCATAAAATAAATCCCTAGAAACTACATAAAGACAAACATATATTTAAAATATGAATTCCTGCTGCTGTGCATTGAGTTAGTTGTTTTTCCATGACCTAGGCTACATTCAAAGGCTGGATGGACATCATGTATGCTGCTGTGGATTCCAGAAAGGTATTTTCCTACTGTACATGTTATGTTTCTTTGCCAATGGAGATCCAAATTTAATTTATAAACACTTGATTTAAGAACTAATGTACCCATAATCATTCAAAAGTTACGCATATTGTGGATATACCATGCCAGTAGAAGAGTGTTTTACAAAATAACCCAGGCACTTCAACAAAATCCCTTTGTTTTGTGAAGGCTACCAGTTAAAAAATGAATTTGTATGAATCTGAAAGTGTTCTCTAATTTTCTTTTTCAAATATATGATTTAAGCTTTATATATTGTGCTTCAGAACATATGCAACATATGCAAATATCCTTCATTCATTCATTCATTTTCTTTTCGGCTTAGTCCCTTTATTATTAATCCGGGGTCGCCACAGCAGAATAAACCGCCAACTTATCCAGCATTTGTTTTACGCAGCGGATGCCCTTCCAGCCACAACCCATCTCTGGGAAACACATCCATACATTCTCATTCACACACATACACTATGGACAATTTAACTTACCCAATTCACCTGTACCGCATATCTTTGGACTGTGGGGGAAACCGGAGCACCCGGAGGAAACCCACGCAACCACGGGGAGAACATGCAAACTCCACACAGAAATGCCAACTGGCCCAGCCGGGGATCGAACCAGCGACCTTCTTGCTGTGAGGCGAACGTGCTACTCACTACGCCACCGTGGCGCCCGCAAATATCCTTAAAACTTTTAATTTTGAACTTTATTTATTAATTTATTTAGTTTGGCTTTGTCGACCTCTCAAGTTTTTTGTTGCTTGCAGGTTGAGGACCAGCCCCTTTATGAGGACAACATCTACATGTACATATATTTCGTCATCTTCATAATCTTTGGCTCCTTCTTCACCCTGAACCTCTTCATTGGTGTCATTATTGACAACTTCAACCAACAGAAGAAAAAGATAAGTGTTCTGAGTTCTGCCTCTTCGATTCTAACTTCACCATAGACCCTTCTCTATCTTTCCTCTCTCTATATTTCTTGCTATGTCCTGTTCTGTGCATATTTTAGTAAGGTATAGTGATTAATGTTAAAAAGTAATGGTTTTCAGCATAATGACTAGTTCAGGCTACTGTACGTGGTATTTACGTGGTCTGATTTTGTTGTGGTGATTTGTAAATGACAATGGACCTCTGGATGTAATAATCAAAATTCTGACACAGTATCAGAAAAACAAGTGCAGTCATATATGATTAAAACTGTCAAGATTGTAACCAGTCTTCTTTTGTCCCTTTACTTTGGAGGTCAGGATATCTTCATGACAGAGGAACAAAAAAAGTATTACAATGCTATGAAGAAACTGGGCTCAAAGAAGCCACAGAAACCCATCCCTAGACCTCTGGTAAGCAGATAAGATAAGTGTAATATGTATACAATGTTTATACTATGCATATCTGGCCATCGCTAACTGGTGTATAGAAAAAGACGATGTTCAAACTTGGACATCCTTATACAGTTGAAATGTTACATTTAAAATAGATTTTATATAGTTACATTTTAATACATTTAAAATACGAATTAAAGAGCTTTACATTTTCATTTGCCAATTTTTTAAATTTGATTTATTGTTACATTTAACTACATTTATAAAGACTTACAATGTTATTTTATCTATATTTTTTATTTATTAATTCAAATATATGAAAAGGAAATACATAAAATTAGTCGGACTTCTAGTCCACTGTTGTAACTATGCGCCATTATGTGTTTTTTTTTTCATAGAACAAAATCCAGGGGATGGTATTTGACTTTGTCACTCAGCAGGCCTTTGACATTTCCATCATGATACTCATCTGTCTTAACATGGTAACCATGATGGTGGAAACAGATGATCAGTCAGACGATACAGAGAACATCTTGTATTGGATAAACTTCATATTCATTGTGGCCTTCACCGGCGAGTTCGTCCTGAAACTCTTTGCGCTGCGACATTATTATTTCACCAATGGTTGGAACATCTTTGACTGCGTCGTTGTCATTCTGTCCATTGTGGGTGAGTGCTGTGCCAACATGTTATTTTTTGTTTGTTTTTCAACAGTGCTCAGCATGAACTAGTACATCTGACAGATATTTCCTGACAGAAAAACATCTATCCTGCTTTCAAATTAACTTTATATTATACAACAAGTTATTTGTGCAGATCTGGTTGTTTGTTCTAAATTAAGTCCATTTTTGCTTTGTTGATTACTATTCTAACAAATTAATTTAAGATCAGCTGAAGTTGGCACAGATGGCTGAATCATTACTAAGTCAAACTGAGGTGATTGTTTCCTTTGACTCCATATGGCATACAGCATTCACAGGACTGACATGCATGGCTGTGGTTTATGAAGGAAGCCACTGCTGATGCTCATGGGCAAAAAACCCATATAGTATTTGCGAGGGCTCATATTTGTGAGGGCTCATGTTTGACTGAAGCAAAGACTACAGGGACTTTTTATTTTGAAGTGATGTGAAAGAGATTAATCTATTTGGCTCTGATGGGATCCCAAGAATCCTTGAATCCCAAGGCAAAATGCAACTGTAAAGCATGATAATACCATTGTTCTTGTGAAGGGTTGAATGAGTTCTGAAGGGGTCGAGGAGCTGTATTTCATAGATTGCAGAGAAGATGAAAGAGAAGATGCTGTCATCACTTTATGTCCTACACAACTAAAACCCCTTTTAATATGATTATGACCCAAAACTTACCCCTAAAGGTCACAGTGTAATACGGTAAAATAAATTTAGTATAAGCTTGTCCCCAAACCTCAACCCAACAGAACACTTTTAGAAAGTTTGAAAAGACAAGATAAATGTCATTCTCCATCCAAAATCTTACAGTGTTCGTTTCTTAGTAGTAGAGAAAAAAGGTGCTGCTGTATGTCGTCAGCTAATTCATTCAATATCTAGGACAGGGATCACCAATCTCGGTCCTGGAGGTCCGGTGTCCCTGCAGGGTTCAGCTCCAACTTGCCTCAAAACACCTGCCTGGACGTTTCAAGTAAACCTAGTGAGAGCTTGATTAGCTTTTTCAGGTGTGTTTGATTAGGGTTGGAGCTAAAATCTGCAGGACACCGGACCTCCAGGAAAAAGTTTGGTGACCCCTGGTCTAGGAGAATTGGTTCCATTCTGAAAAATCAAGGAGGCCATACAAAATATTAGGCGTACTTGAATTTGTTATCGGGTGTAATCATTTTTGTAACACCTCATTTGAACTACATGTATAAATTTCACAAGACTTGTGTTATTCTTGTGTTAATAAAATTAAAATGTTTATTCATAAAATCTTAATTTTTACCAGTTTATGCTGGGCACTCTACATTTTCTAAGCAATATTGTAATTTATTTTCTCTTCTTTTTTCAGGTATGTTCCTGGCAGACCTCATTGAGAAATACTTTGTGTCACCAACATTGTTCAGAGTAATCCGTCTGGCTCGAATCGGCCGAATCCTGCGTCTAATCAAAGGAGCTAAGGGCATCCGGACATTACTGTTTGCTTTGATGATGTCACTTCCTGCCCTGTTCAACATTGGCTTGTTGCTTTTCCTAGTTATGTTCATCTTCTCTATCTTTGGCATGTCTAACTTTGCCTATGTGAAGAGAGAAATAGGAATTGACGACATGTATAACTTTGAAACCTTTGGCAACAGCATGATCTGTCTATTCATGATCACCACGTCAGCCGGCTGGGACGGCCTGTTGGCTCCTATCTTGAACTATCCGCCTGACTGCGACCCTGAGAAGGAGAACCCAGGTACCACAGTTAAGGGCAACTGTGGCAATCCTTCAGTGGGAATCTTCTTCTTTGTAATGTACATTATCGTGTCTTTCCTGATTGTGGTGAACATGTACATCGCCATCATCTTGGAGAACTTCAGCGTTGCCACCGAAGAGAGCGCGGATCCACTGTGCGAAGATGACTTTGAGTCCTTCTATGAAATCTGGGAAAAGTTTGACCCAGACGCTTCCCAGTTTATCACCTTCGCCAAGCTGCCAGACTTTGCGGATACATTAGAGCATCCTCTCCGTGTGCCAAAGCCAAACATCATTGAGCTGATTGCCATGGACCTGCCTATGGTGAGCGGCGACCGTATTCATTGCTTGGACATTCTGTTTGCCTTTACCAAGCGCGTGCTGGGTGACAGCGGTGACCTGGACATGATGCGACAGCAAATGGAGGAGCGCTTTGTGGCGGCCAACCCGTCCAAGGTGTCGTACGAGCCCATCACCACAACACTACGGCGTAAGCAGGAAGAGGTGTCGGCCATCGTGATCCAGAGATCGTACCGTTCCCACCTGGCGAGTAGGGGCTTCATCTGCAAACGCAGGCCTGCCAACAACAAACTGGAGAACGGTGGGGGCAATCAGGAGAAGAAAGAGGGCACACCTTCCACTGCATCCCTGCCATCCTATGACAGTGTAACCAAGCCCGAGAAGGAAAAGCAGGACGACAACAACGAAGGCAAGGGCCGCAAGGAGAAAGGCCGAAACCAAAAAGATGTCAGGGAATCTAAGTGTTAAGACTGCTGCGGTAACACTCATGGACAGTGATAATGATCATGCCGATATTTATAACAAAAAACTGTCATTTCAAGCGAATGGAAACCCTGAATTAACTTATACAGATGTACAGATTAATTTCATTTAAGGGGAAAAAACAAAGCCGAAGTAACACGACAAAAAATTGTTTACAAACGTCACTGGCGTATTGAGGCGACGAAAAGTGTTGGGGTTCCTCAAAGCTTGAAGACTCTTACAAGTTAAACCAAACATAATCAGCTTCCTGTGTGACACTGTTGCATCAAGACTTGATTAAAACAGTATCAAATACGAATTTAAAAAGACCGATACTTGATCAAGTGTATTTTAGAGGGCTATATTGCGCTTCAGAATGGAACTCTTCACCGAGCAGGAATGTGATAATCTCCAAGGGAAAACCAGGATGGAATCCCATGCTTCTGAACTGCGTCGGCGAACTTTTCATGCAGAAAACAAACACTGCTATTCATGAGAATCAGCTTCCCGAAGCGGACGGCGAAGGAGTCTGCACCGTTTCATTTCACATGTGTAAGAACTCTGTGAGAGTGAGCAGGATAGACATGAGTGTGAAACAAAACCAAGAGTCTGGCTGATTCCAACGGTCTCTTTGCGTTTGTTAGTGTCGAATATGTTTTACATGGTCTTTACATTATTTGAGCGGCAAAAAAAGGAGGAGAAGCGGGAGGAAAAAAAAACGAATTAACATTCAACATTTTGCCCATGTCACCCTCAGTAACTGTGTCATGATAACTTTGTTATACCTGCATCAAAAGGCTTTTTCTACATGGGCTTTCACACCGATAGGACCGGGGGCAATAACCAGGGGCCCCCAATACACATCTCCAAATGAATAATAAATTATTGTGCTTGTTCAATGCATAGAAATGACTTGCATGGTGGCATGTTTTGATCAGAAATTTTGCATGAGTAATCATAGTCCACAAAACACTAATACAGACCACCACAGTGGCTTGACAATGTTTTAGGCTGTCCACTGGCTAAATTGATGACCAGAAACCAAATTCGATTTGATACTGAGAAAAGCCAATTGGGCCTGAGATGCAAAACTGTATCTTCACCTCGAATATTATCAAACATTAGGACAGAATTTGGGATTGGCTTCAGATGGTGCAAATGCCTGTGACTAATCAATGGCTTATGTACTTTGAAACAATACTAGAAGTGTGGCACATTTTGGAAGAGGACGAGTATGATGGACATCCCATTTTTTGCTGCTCAGGAGATAATGAATGGGAAAACTCAAATGTTGGAATGTATGCGTATGGAGACGGGAGGGAAATGAAACAAAAAATAACACTGTAATTCCTAAAGCTTCTTATTTTATTTGTATGCAGCAATATCGCTTACCTCACCTACGGCACTGCCCGCGCTGCGGGACATATGGTAGGTGGGTCCAGGGAGGGGCAAGAGGGTGGGGCGGGGGGAAAGGTTCGGGCATTATTAGGGGTGTAGCAAGTTGGTTGGCATTTTTAATCCTCATCAGGGGTTAGATGAGATGAGCTATAACCGTTTTTGAGAAAGTGGCAGTTTTTTATTTTGGAAAAACAGAATTCTTTTTCATTTGATTTTTACATGCTGTTTTTCTTTCGGAGAGTTTTGCAGAGTGTCTACGTCTAGTCTCGTCCTGGATGGTCAGGATGTTTTTATCTGTCTATAAAGCCATCACATCTTCAGCAATGGTTTGATTGTAGCCAGGACACACGGACAGGACTTGAGAGAGACAGCGGGAAGTCACGGCTGTTTAAGGAGAAGCCAAAGATATTTGTCTGATGAATTGGTGTGTGCGATTCGTGTCTGGAAGTTTCTGGAATGTCCTCAGGAGGGGAGCGATCCTCCCCTGTTTAGCACTTTCAGACAGACTGATGCTTGTTGACTTTCCCCCATTATTCTCAGGATACAACACAGATGTATCAAGTGACTCTGATGTCATCAATAAGGGCCTTCGCTGGCTCCGGAGAATGTTTGTTGTATGGGGTGGAGCTAAAGCAGGAGCTCTCCCACCACGCTGAACTCTCACGCAGAGAGAAGAGTAGGGCTATCTGACACAGAGCCGAGCTTCAGAGGTTTCAGGCCGGAATGAAAATGTAACGATGAGTTGGCATCCAGACTGAGAGTAGTTCTCAGCACTGTTGAATGGAGGGCCTTGGTTTAAAACGTGCAGTTATTCGACGCCTGGTCAGCCTTGTTTCTCATCACACTAATGCCAAATAACCATTCAGTACTGGTCCCACAGCAGCTTACTGTGAGCCGGGCAACTCCACACATCAGATCGACTACATTTTCAGTTTCTTTTAGTGACGACAGCGTTTTTTCCTTACCCTTCATCTGGTGTCGATGGTCCAGTTGCTGCATGCGAGGGTGTTAACCTTAACCTAAAAAGAAAAAAAAATAACTACAAAAAAAAATCTGCTAAGCAAAGCTCAACCATTCTCATTTATGCAGCCATGCAGGCTCGACTGTATAAACCAAACACACAAAAAACAAACACCAGATCATTCGTTTCAAAAACAAAAATGAATGAAAAATCAAGTTTAAAAAAAATATGTTGTACAGTATAGGCTATGTTGTAAGCAGCACAAAATGCTGAAAAGTTAAGAATGAACTTTTTAAGAGATTATAAATAATGTAATATATAATTTTATTTTAACGGCATGCATAGTTTTTTGTAAATACGGAAACACTTTAAAAAAAGTACTGCTATCTAATACTGAAAACGAATTATAACCTTAATAGAATGGCTTCACTCATTGCCCTGGTCTCACTAGGTAGACTGTGACATATTTGTTAGAAGGTGTAGATTTTTTCGACACACTTTTCACATTAAAGAGGGGAATCCAATATATGTTAAATGCAAAAAGTATATATAAATCTATACATAAATCAAGGCATATATAGAGCTATAGATCATATGTATCTATCTATACATGTATATGTAGATGTGTGTGCGCACACATATGCATATGTATGTATATATATATGATATGAGAGCACTGTCCTCTTCTGTGTTGACCTCTGCTTGGAGTGGAGGGGAAGCACTACTGGCTGTCATTTGCTCACGTTCTTCTTTCTTTCGTGCAATACGTTCGATGAACGACCAAAACTCTGACCTGGCCCACACAGTGTGTGCTTGTGTGTGAGTGTGTAAGATGTTTGGCTTTGAGAGAGTGAGGACTGTGTTTGTGTGCGGGTCTAGCTTTCAATGCACGGTAATGTACTGGCTGCTCGCTATGGCTTATGTCGCCTGTTTTTGGGAGGGGAATGCACTACCAGCAATTCATTTACACCCTGTGTGAATACGTCCTGCCATCTCCAACTCACATACTACGTACATATGCACTGGACGCCACATGTTCTTCCCTCATAAAACCTGTTTTCATCTTCCGGCCTAATCGCCAAATGCCATGATCTTTCTGTCCGAGTCTGAAAGAGCAAGTGCGTGTGTGTGTTTGTTTGTGTGTGTGCGCGAGTGTATCGGGGGGTAGGGGGAAGGGGATGAAGAGTATGTGACGGTTTGGTCACTTTAAATGTGTGTGATGCAGCTTGACTTAAGCTTAGCTTGTTCCTCATCTCTTAGATACACAGCAATGCAATTTGCAGTTTTAGGTTTGGTTAGGCTTTATATTATGCTTTTCTTGTCTTTGTATGTTTGTTTAAGGTGCCTTTTGCTGCCAATTTTGTTTGTCGAAAAAGTAGATGATGTTGCATAATATTCTCCTAAACAAGTGGAGCTTGTTTCAAATGAGCACTGGGAGAAAGAACTGTACTAAAGAATGTCTGTGACATCTATTAAAAAGCAAAAAAATGAACAAAAAAAAGACAAAAGACCAAAAAAAAAGTTTAAAAAGCGCAAAAAGGAAAAGAAAAAAAAGAAAACTTAACTGGCATCAGCCTGACTTCATCATCAGAGATCGTCAAATAGCATGGGGCAGGAAATGGAGTGCGTTGGTCACTCGATGAATCTCTTGAAGGTTGAGTCTGTAGAAAGAGAAACAGTTTGCCTTCTGTGCTCAGCTTCTGTTGATTTTCAGCCACTTCTTTTATTTTTCTATAAATACTGATTTCTGTCTGTTCTTTTGTAGCATGACTGAGATGCTATTTCCTTCATTTGCTGACAATAATTCAAGTGGTTTTTGGTTCAAAATGTTGTTCTTATCTCTTGCCACTGATGTTGGAGAGGAGAGGGTGTGTTGCACAACCACTTGACTTAGTGAGAATCAGTGAAAGATTGTCTTCATTTGAGCACGAAACCTTTTCCAAACAATAAAGCAGCCTTCCAGTTAAGCTTGAGTGCTTGTGTTTTTTCTTTCTCTGAAGGGTATTGAACAGTGTCCAGTAGCCTGTATAATTTTGGGGGTGTGAGAACATTCACAAAGGCTTTTCACAATGAAAATAATCATTATGCAGAATTTTCTCAGATTAAAAAACAAGTATAAACTCATACAAAAGCAAACCTTTTGATCATTACTTGTGATCAGATGAACCAATTTAAATAACGTTCATCAGTTGGGCTTTTTATTTTCCTCACTATTCCAGAATAGAATAGTAAAAACAAGTCTCGTCTTCACTTAAAGCCCAAAATTATATTTCATTTTTGCATAGTCAAATTCCCATTTGATAGCATGCGCTCTAGAGAATTATCAAATGTCGCTTTACTTTCCAAAAGATGTTTGATTAAAAAAAAAAAACTCTTAACTTTTAAAATAATTGAGCTGTAACCTTTATATCCCATGGTGCATGCAATCGTCAGTATAGCCATCTATTGTTTATGCCGTCTTCAGTAGTTTGTTGACTACAGAGACGCTGCTTTGTTTAGATTATCTTGTGTTTAAACGAATTAAACGAATGTCAGCAGGACTATTCAAGAAGGTGTCCTGCCTCCAAACCAATTCACTAGTAATTCACATAGGCTATTATTAAATGTAGCCTAAGTAATGCTAATTACAGCAAGTATAAAACACCATCATTAATAGAGCTCGGCAATCAACAACACATTCCCGATGTTTCAACCATAGACTGTAAAAGAAAGAAATTTTCTGACAAATGTATATTAAATACCTCATCACTCATCTCCCCATAGCATTCTCAGCTGTTCAGATGACCCCTTATTTTAATGTTAAACAAGTAACTGAAGATGTCCACACAGTGGACCTGCCTCACACTCAAAAACTCTAAACTGATTAACTAGTTTACAACAGCTCAGTTCTCCAGTTTTCTGTCTCACTAGCTCACGTTTCCTTTTAAACTTTGATAGCTGTCTTCCGCTGGTTTGTTGTCGACACCTTGTGGACAAACTAGCAAAAGCTATTCATGTTCAAAACGCACTGAAAGCGCGGTTTGAAATGGACAAATTGTGCCTCGTCATTCTACAGAAATGTGCATTTTTCTGTCCCTAGACTTAACAGCAATATTACAATTGTAAAAGTTTTTAGGTTTACAATTTCTTCACCTCCTTTATTGTAAACGAATTATAAAAAATAGAATGTAAATAATTTAAATTATTAGGCCTAATTTAGTTTCCCAATACTAGGTTGCTGCTGGAAGGGCATCCGTTGCGTTAAACATATGCTGGAATAGTTGGCGGTTTATTCTGCTGTGGCGACCTCTGAAATAGAGACTAAGCCGAAGGAAAATTAATGAATAAATGAATTAAGGCCTATTTTATCATTCATTCATTCATTCATTTTCTATTCGGCATAGTCCCTTTATTAATCTGGGGTCGCCACAGCGGAATAAACCGCCAACTTATCCAGCATATGTTTCACGCAGCGGATACCCTTCCAGCTGCAACCCATGCCTGGGAAACATCCATCCAGCGACCTTCTTGCTGTAAGCCGAACATGCTATTCACTACGCCACTGTGGCACCTAGGCCTATTTTAGTGAGCATATAATAATGTTCTGTAAATTGCATTTTTAAATATATAAAGTTTGTCATGGTGTTACTTTTTATTCCACTAAAGATCATTGTGTTTCTCACTGGTGATTCACTTGTGTCACTGGTGTTAGTTTCAGCCCTGTAACATAAAAAATGGGAAACTCACGCGACCACAGAGAGAACATGCAAACAGAAATGCCAACTGACCCAGCCAAGGCTCTAACCAGCGACCTTCTTGCTGTGAAGCAAACATGCTACCCACTATGCCACCGTGGTGCCCTACATAATTTTACATCCATTGAATTCTGCTAAACTCAAGATTTAAGTGAAATATATAGATGATTTTCAAATATAATTGCAAGAATGAACTAACATCATGAAATAACACTTTTAACAAACCTGATTAAATTTAAAAAAAATCCTTATTTGGTGCATTATAATTATTTTTCTATAGCCTAATTCTGAGTACATGTGCTGAAAAAAAAGAAATAATATTTCCTAAAAAAACGTTAATATTGCCAAAATGTAGGGTAAAATCAGTAACATGTCATCTTTAAAGATGTTTAAAAAAAACTATTTTTAAAATCATGAAGCTGTCATTTAAGTTTTTATCAAGTCAAAAGGTATATGACTCATATGTTCTGAGTTTAAATGTATATATAAAATTCTTTTAAAGAGCATGTTTCTGTTGAATGAATCTGCCCATTCACTGCACATGTTAAAAACCAAAGTATTTTTAAGTTACAGTTTTACACACACACACAAATGTTACAACACAGGTGCTCAGAAGACCAAAATTCCACATCAAAAAAGGTCATAAGTTTCACATTGTTAATTAACGGAATCAATGACATGTGGCCGTGTTTCTTTACCAGCATAAGTTCTGATCATAGAAAAATTAACTTCAACAAAATTATTAACTTAAATTTGTGTGTCCTGCACTGCTCAGAAACAAAAAGAAAAGGTGCTTAAACACGTGTTTAGATGTTTTTTTGGTATATACTAATTATAGAGACGGAAATAATGCATTTCAATAAAAATACACTTTTTTGGAAAAATCTATTTTTGCCCCTAGCCAGTGTTTGACATTTTATATTTCTTTAATTCAAACACTGAAATAGTAATGTACCTTCATGAAAGTGATCACTTTCATTCATTTATTTATTGTAAAATGTGGGATGCTACAATCATATTCAAAAAGATACAGTACATTGGTGAAACAATATAAGCCACATTATTTAAGACAATGTTTCAGCTGCTCTGTTTGTAATTACTGTGTTGCTGGATCCACTCAACATTGGCTTGTAAGGACTTCTAAAAACACTTTCAAAGGTTTGAGTTTCAGGTGTCAGTGAAGGGTTTGTGGATGCTCTTATCATGATGAATTGAAGGCTGTGTTGGCTGTTAAACCGCATTCCTCCACTCCGCCTCTTTCAAATGTGCACCCGAGTCACTAAAAACAACAGTCCAAATGTACTTATGTCCAAGTGGTTAAATGTATTTACTTAAACTGAACATGTAATAAACCACTTTACTCCTGCAGCATATTTGGTCAATGTCAACCACACACAGCTACAAAAATGACGATTTTCTCTTTTTTTTGTCGAACAGAAATGAGGATATTTTAAAGAATGCTGGAAACTAGTAGCCACTGACTTCCATATATTCCTCTCCCCCACCCGCTTGCTATGTAACTGATGAATGTAAATAGCTACTGCTTTCCAACATTCTTTAAAATATCTTTGTCTCTTTTCAACAGAAGAAAATGAATGGTGTGGAATTACTTGAGGGTGAGTAAAGAGTACATTTTCTAGCCCTTTAACGACTATCCCTTTACATTACTAAAACCAGCAGATCAACTATTTTAAGTAAATGATTTTGGCGTTTCTCACAGGAGCAACATTTTTAGTTTAGTTTTAAGTATTATAAAGTGCATAACGTGCATTAAGCCAATCAGAGTCTCGTTTCACATTTCCTTTAAGAGTCAGCTGCATCGTACCACGGCGCATTTGCTTTTTACATGACGGACTTTGTAAGTAGAGAAACTGAATGTTTCACTAGTGAGAAAACAGTTAAACAGAGCATCTGCAGTGCGAGGATAAAGAACGAGCCTCCTCCAATTGGCCTCTATTCTTTCTCTTTACTTTTATACTTTACTCTTTTACTTTTGTGAATAAGGAAACGGTGGACACTCACTCCACTGAAAACATCTATTAGCCTACATATTTAATTTCGTTTGTTAAGCACAAAGATTTGTAATTTCTAAGTTCAGTTCTAATTTCAGCAAACAAATAAATGAACAATAATAGTAAAGTGTGTTTAAAAAACTGAATCATGTCCACACAAATGTATTATTCTTACGCTGCATATGGTCATGCATACGTCTCCAAAACCCGACAGGTGGACAAATCCAATTTTTGTAACATTTTAGTTCTTTAATTTTTTCATATATAAAGATATTTGTTTATTGCTGTACATCCTGTGTGTATTAAGCAATGTGTAAGCGTTAGGACCTGTATAGGCACATAACTAACGCAGCTTTTAGTTGGTCAATGGCGCTGTCTATTTCAGCTCCTAGCACACTTCCTTTTTAAACCAGCATGCCCATGAGTCCACAAAGTGGCGCAAGTGGGCTTGCTATTTAAACAATGTGACACAAAACGTGAAAATTAGAGTTGCGCTGGTCTGCAAATAACAACAAATCGTGCCAGGTGTATCCCAGTAGACACAATGTCACATGACGTTAATATTACAGTAGGTTAGATTTAGGCCACCAGCATCTAAGGACAGTGTTATTTTGATGACCAATAATGAAATGAAATGATATTTGGTTGATTTTAGGTTGTGTTGGAAAGTGAGCAAATTTCAATGTCGAGTCAAAATCTTAAACCAACGTCATATTGATATCAAATACTGACATTTACGTATTCGTCAGGTATGGCAACCAAAATCCAACGTCTCATAGACGTCATATTGGTAACGTTCACACAACGTCAAGCTGTAACATCATTAGACATTGACATTTTGTTGTTTTTAGGTTGTGTTGGAAAGTAACCAAAATGCAATGTCTGTCCGGCGTTGGGTTCTGATGTCAAACCGATTTTCATTTCCAAACAAAATGCAACATCCCATGACGTTGGGGTACAACATCAATCTGACATCATGTTGACGTTCTGCGTCTGCTGGGATGATCGGGCCCTAAATGTTTATCTTCTTTTGTGTTCCTCAGAACAAGAAAAATTAAATGTGTGCAGGCTTGAGGGACATGATGGTGAGTAAATGCATCTAATCTAAAGGGGACATTTTTATCAGTATCAAATACACAACTTAGAGCAGGATCATAACCTACTGTAGTAAAACTAGTACTAAACCAAAACTAGTACTAAAACTAGTACTAGTGAGCATCGGTATTTCTGTCATGTAGGCAATGTTGGGTATAAAATCTGAATTTGGAAGGAAAAAAAAAGCAACAACGAGGCTAATAGTAATAATAGCTAACAATAATACAGCAAGGGTCACTTCAACGTCCAGACCAAGAGTCGTTCTCAAAACTAGTGTTGGGCTGCACAAAGATGTTGATCTTTAAGATAAAAGACCCAATTCACGAGTGTGTAAGATTAAACGGCTCACACACTGAGTCGAAGACAGTATTGAAAGCATTGCTCGCTGTCGGTGGGGGAGGACGCAGAGAATGGAGCATCTGTCACACTCTGCTGCTCATTGACTGCAGGGAGCTGTTTTGGGTGCGGGGTCACAATAAGAGTCAGAAGTCAGCATCTGTGTCTAGCGCTCAGTTTGAGTGTAGAGGACATCCCAAAACGAGTGAACGTGAAATAAAATAAAAATAATGAAAGGAATAGTTTGTGAGCGTTTTATAAATAATCGTCCACTAGAGGGCAACACACGAACTATACGCTTTTTAAATAACATAATTGACTGGAAAATTACTGGTAGGCTATAATAGCCTATATGTGCAGATATTCAACAAATTTATAACGTGTCCTTGCATCACAAAACCTCGCAAGTCGCACGGGTAGCCTATATTTTGGCACTAGTCAAAAATACATTGTACGGGTCACAATGAAATATAAATAAATAGCAAAATAAGCAAAAGACATGGTCCATGGAGGTCTTTTGAAAAATTGTATATTGTAAATGTATTAAAATATATTTTGATTTCTCTGAATTAAGATTTGTTTGAACACTCAGATTGTAGATTTTCAAATAGTTGTATTGGTCAAATATTGTCCTAACAAAGTATAACTCAATGGAAATCTTATTTACTGATGTCATGTTTAAACCTCAATTTCCAAAAACTGACTCTTGTTATTACAGGTTTTGTGGTCCATGGTCACATAAATTGTGATGTAAATATAGAACATGCTGTTATGCATTTCAAAATACTGTGATTATTTGCTTGAAGAGTTAACAGCCAAAGACTTGTCCAATATAAACATATTTTTAAATGTTAATCGGACCTGCATCCAGAGGTATTGACTGAAAATGTTCTGAATCTCTATGTGCATGCTGTATGTTAGCACTTTACAATAATGAATGCTTTATTTGTTACATTACTATTAAATTAAACTGATGATGAAAGCAACTTTTTGGACATAGCTCATGTTAATATCTTAATGTTTATTAATCAAATGTCATTATTGAGTCATTTGCTTAACTTACACTTCTCACTGTTGATTAGTTGTACTTCATATCATAATTCATTTGCTGTTTAATTAGTTTGAAAACTGCAATACAGCAATAAACAAAAATGTAATTTCTTTTGTTATCACTCTTGAGAAAATACTATCATTTATTATAGTAAATGCTACTGTGTTTTTGTAACATTTATAGTAGTGTACAAGAATTATTATAACATTATACTATAACATACAGTACTATACATTTTATAAATTACTGTTTTTTTATGTGAGATAATACCTGTAAAATGAACCCTTCTTTGCAGCTGTTACCTTATATTGTGATCTTATCACAAGAAAATACTTATATTGTTATATGTATAATTAAGACACAATAAAATGAAAAATTAATATTGAACATATATTATTTAGCTACACAAAATCACCTTGACCTTTTCCTTGAAAGATCACATGATTTAATAGCTTATACGGAGGCACATCTGCACAGGCATAAGGTTGTGATTGCTGTTGGGAGTTAAAAAACATGATATGTGAATGTCATCCTGGACAGGCTACAAGGTGACCTGACGGCACCAGCTGTGCAACTGGCCCTTATGGAACCATAGTGCTAATGCAAACTCAAGCATAAATACTGTTTACTGTAAAGCCTGCGAAAGCCTATAATACTAGCAGATTGTGGAATAACATTTAAACCACTATGCTTTTGTGAAAGACTGCCGACGTAAAAAATAGAATATTTATTTTATTTTTAATTTTTTTTCTGTCATAACAACTTTCTGAGAGGTTTAGAATTGCAATGAATATATATACAGTATATATGGCAATGCTGATGTTTTCGGTCTTGGCGGCATAGATCTGCTACGCTGCTGCTGCTTCGATTATTATGGCAAAGCAAGTACCGAGACTTGCTATTGCCAGTATATTCACAGACATGCCAACGCAATCTCACAGCAATTAGTAACTTTTAATTTAGTAGCTAATTCGTATGAATTTGTATGATTTAATTCATACAATTTAGTACAATTTGCTCATCACCCAGTGATGGTTGGGTTTAGGGGTGGGGTTGGGTGCCACGCCTCCTTTTTTAAATCGTACATTTTTGTAAGACTGAACCACCAAACTGCCAAATGTAAAATACTTACGTTTTCTTGTGAGATCAGGCTGGACATGAAGTCTGAGAATATAACACGATACTGCTGCAAACATAAAATATATGTAACCCCCGTAGCAGATCTAAACACAGGTGGAGTTGGGGTGGAGGAGGGTCTCAGAACACAGTGCATATTTCTAGCGTAAAACAACACTGAGGCATTTAAAATGTTAAGG
>CAIGQQ010034734.1:8783766-8799125 GCA_903798035.1 Danio albolineatus | reverse complement strand
AAAAAAAAATCAAGAAATGATGTATTGGTATGATAGATTTTATTTAGTGTATTTTTTTCTTGAGGTAGACATTTAAACATGTAATACACAATTGCATACTCTGTACATTCAGAATTGTAACCATGAGGTAGAACGTATTGTATATTTATTAAGTAACATGATTTTGTCCCATATATTGCATTTGTGTGTGTTACAACTGACACATTTATCAACATTAAATATTAACTAGACTGTCATTTTCATTTCAGTTTGTACATTTCAGTGTATGTCCAGCGTGCCTCACCATAACAAAAGCTCTCTATTCTTTTGCGTGCCTCATTTAAAACAGAGAAGGGTCAGAGGGTCAGAGGAAAACACATCCAGTGATCAACTCAGGGGGCTGGGACTGCTCTGCGGGTTCCCATAGTAAACCTCACAATAGGTGAATAGTGGAAAAGACTGCAAAAATCCCTTTAGCCTTTTTTTGCAGCAGCAGCCCTGTGAAAGCTAGAATTATGTGTTCCGTAAAAAATATGGTACGTCATTGCTTAATCATTGAAATACTGTGTGTAAGGTTACAAGTACATTTAATTTTAATGATAGACATGGCAACAACAAAAAAAAAACTACACTAACTAGACAATAAAAACTTAAAATTTGTATTACATAAACATAAAGTATGGCTTCATTCATAATTCCTGAGGAAAATCGGCTTTACATTCAAAGTTTATAGAGGAATTTTACATAATCTTCCTAAAATATGTGTTTTTATAATCTCACGGACTTCAGTGTTGGAGAACATCCATGACCATTACCACTGACATACTAACAAATAAAATGAGAAGCATATATTACACGTGACATATGAAACTTTCAAACGTGTGCTTTAACGCAGCTTCATTTTTTTTGTTTGTTATTTCTTCTCTTTCTTTTCCGTTCCTCTCTTTCAGTCTTCCTTTGGCTTGGATTTCATTGATTGAAGCGGTGGATTAGTGCTTGCCACCATAACGTGCTTCACTGCACAGCATAATTATAGAGAGACAGAAAGAGGAAAAGAGGTAAGGAAGAGAATAAAAAAAAAAGAAAGAGGATACAAAAGAGTATCTGTCCCACAGGTCCCGTTAAAGTGGCAGTAAGAATGATAATGTGGATAAAAGAGACATCAGTAAATCTTCCCAGTCTATAATCTTAAGTCTCATACACTCTTTAAAAAAAAAGGTTGTTTATTTGCATGTTTCCTGAAGAAACTTAATAAAGCGATAAATAAAGCGATAGTTCACTCCCCAAAAATTCATCACCATTAAATCACCCTCACAAATGCAAGAGAATATATTTTGAAGAATGTTGGAAACTGGTAGCCATTGACTTCCATATTTGGCTACCAGTTACCAACATATCTTTTTGTGTGTTCTCGTGATGAAAGAAAATCAAACATGTTTGAAGCAAGCGGTGAGTGAATAAAGACCCTGATTCACTTCACACATCACTTATATATCATTGAAGTTCGAAAAGGCTGATTATGAAATGCTGTTTTAAACCTTCCGACACTCCTGGCTGTAGTGGGTGGGGTTGTAAATGTGTCACGCTGCTCGCATTTACTCCTAAACACAACAATGGTAACTGATGCCCCGTTTACACTAGTGCGTTTAAGTTTTAAAACGGCGTTTTAGCATGAAAACAATCTGCGTCCACACTAGTGTTTCACAAAGCATTTCTGAACACATCTCTGTACACACTACTCCACCAGAAACGTATATCACGTGACCATTCGCGCACTCTGGGCATGCGCGTTCAAGTCTAAACAGGAAGCATGTGTCTCGCTCGGCATTCTAAATAGGGCTTACGCCGCGTGAAACGCAAGCAGTTAGCGAGTGCTCGAACAGTAGCTTGCCTCTTGCGAGTATATGCAGCTGTTGTAGTAAAAAAGGCAGAGTTTAACTGCACAATGGCGCCTAAAACGGACAATAGTGCAAACAACGCTCCCATTTCTGTCCATGTTGTTTACAGTGAAGGCTGGTCTGCCGTCTTCTGGTGGTGTTATAGTCATGTGAAAGGGGCTTGACGAATAAGGGAAGGTTACGCAATGACCCAAAAGCCCCAATAAAGTAGCGAATCTCAGTAGCCACGCCTCCCCCCATCCACACTGAGATGGAGCAGCAGCGTTTTAGAATGAAACCAGCCTCTCCAGCATTTCCAAAACGCTCTGTTTTCAGGGCTCGAAACTACGGCGTAGTGTGGACAGATGGCGTAACCATAGCAAAACTTATGCGTTTTAAAACGAAAATGCATTAGTGTAAACAGGCCTGAGAGAGAAGGACGCGGAGTTACAGCCACTGACTGCTTAATTGTCATGGATCAATGGTAGCTCAAAGGTGTTTAAAATGAGTTGAAAAGAAGCTAAAAAGAAGGTGCTCCCCCAAAAGTTTGCTTTGTTCAGCTGTTTTAAACTGCCAAAATGTACTGAAAAATAACTAATTTGGCTGGATTTTGTTTGAAATTCCATCACTTTAGTTGACTGATTTAGTTTGAAGTACCAGGGCCTTAAATAATCACAGTTTTTTAAATTTTGGTTGAACACCCATGGAACCTTCCTATTGGTTCATCAGATTTTGTCAATGTTCCTCACATAAAAATGGTTCAGATGATTCACAGAACTGAATACTGTTCACTGAAAGGTTCTTTGGGGAATGAAAAATTGCTCTTTTCTGGAATTTCTGATGTTGCATTTTTTTTTCATAGAGTACCACAGTAACATTCGTCCTGATGTTTGATACATTCAAGTATTGCTATAAACGTATAAAAAAACATTGACTGGCTACATCAAGTAGACTCAGGGAAACGTATATTGTCCTGGACCTCCATAAGATCGTGTCTCCAGAGGCCGCAGGTGACTGCTTTTACCCTCAGCATCTGCCTCGAGATCGGGCTGAGTGGAAAGTCTTTCTGGCCTATAGCTCTGGATGTCCGTCCCACAGCTTTCGTTGACATTTCCACCGCTGTCACCATTCTGCCGTTCGCTCTTATCCCTAATTGTGTAAGGTGACACTCTGGCAGTTTTGGACTGGTCAAAGCCGATCTTCCGGTTTCGTGGGAGTTCAGCCGCCCCGTGGAGAGGTGTAGGGGTGTGCAGACCCGAGGGCAGGAGAGAAGGGGTGTTGTGGGGGTAACACTGTTGGGGATAAGCGTAGCCTGGTGCGGGGGGCAGGTATGCAGATGGCAAGGCAAACGCTGGTGACGGAAGATAGGATGGTTTGGGCAGCAGATGCTGACTGCTGTAGGATGAAGGGTAATCTTGAGTGGGAGCACTGCTGTATTGTGGCTCAGAGAGATCACCTCCGCTGCTTTTCAGTGGGTCTAAACCAGCAGGACCCTCTGTGCTGTACCCCCCCGGCCAGGGCTCCTGGTGCTGCTCACTTCTCAGGAAACTCCCATGTTCTGGTAGGGCCGAGTTGAAGGAGTACCTCTCGGCGTATCGCTTTAGTAAGCTGGAGGCACTGAGAGCACTGATGTCATCGCTGTAGCCAGAGAACGCAGGACGACTAGGCTGAGGAAATGGGAGGGGCTTAGGATGAACTGGAGGAGATGTAGTGGAGGAGACATCATAGTGTTGCTCCGCCCACTCGGATGACCACTGCATCATTACCACACCTAGAAAAGAAAAACAAATAATACAGTTATATACAGTACATATACATTTCTTTACCACTGTATATGTTTAAAAAGTATTGAGTATGATCTATTTTAAATGGATAGTTTGCGTTTCATTTAGCAAACATAAAAAAGCTATTTAAAAGACAAATAAAAAAGGATATTATTTAAGTTTTGCTTAATATATCACCCACAACATTAAAATTGAGCATTTTTCCATTACATTACTTGTTGTGAATCCATTAGACAGCTAAAGGAAGAATTTAAGCGCATCATTCATTTTCTTGTCGGCTTAGTACCTTTATTAATCTGGCGTCGCCACAGCGGAATGAACCGCCGACTTATCCTGTGTTTTACACAGCAGATGCCCTTCCAGCCGCAACCCATCGCTGGGAAACACACTCATACGCTAGAGCCAATTTAGCTTACCAAATTCACCTATAGCGCATGTCTTTGGATTTGTGGGGGAAACTTGAACACCTAGAGGAAACCCATGCCAACACGGGTAGAACATGGAAACTCCACACAGAAATGCCAACTGACCCAGCCGAGGCTCGAACCAGCAGCCTTCTTGCTGTGAGGTGATTGTGCTACCCACTGTGCCACTGCGAGGCCCGAAATTATGCATATCATTCACCCAAAAAAAATTAAATACTAACATTACTACATTTTATTTATCAATATTTACGCAATGCAGCTTAAAGAGGTATTTAAGGATTTAAAAAAATAAAGCAAAAACAAATAAACTACTCAGAATTTAAAAGGACACTTCACTCCAATATGAAAATGTATCATATTCTGCATAGCAATACCACTTTTACACAAGCTAGCTAAAGGTACTATTTAAAAAAGATAGCTCAGTCAAAAATGGACAGAATTCTAGGACCCACCCTAACAATAAAAACCCTGCATTACTTAACATGGCACTGATGACAGAATTTAAAAGTAAAAGATCCTTTACCTATTTTCATCTGGTGTATTGTTTCTTTCTATAAAGCAGTAGCAACATGACATGGTTGCCACTGTGGTAGAAGCAAAACCGTTTAAACAACTGGACTGCAGCAAGAATTCACCATATGGAACCGCTTAGTAATCTGGACAAGATGTGATCTATTCTTTGCGTCTTAATCTGTGCAATCTCAGTCACACATAATCAGTGCACACATCATCCTTCTCACACGTTCTGATGATTGCAAGACAAATTAAAAAAGCAAACAGTGCTGAACACTGGATTAACTGAACTGTTATATTTACACAGTATATGTGGGCGTGTGTGTGCACGTGTGTCTATTTTCGCATGCCTTCTGGAAGATGAAGACAGATTAGAATCGGCAGATTAGAGTGAAGTTCTAGCTAGAGTAGGAGACTGACGGCACACTAAGAGTTTAAGAGCATTTCAAACAAATACACATCAACATTTACATATTCACCACAGTTCTGGAGTCAAGATTCATGGCTAATCCCAGCAAATCCTTGCTAAGCATAAATACTCTTGTTCATTTCAGAATAGTTAATGCTGAACACACTCAAATGGCTGTTTCTGCGTTGTTTGTGCGTTTATATCTTTTGTCGCTTCCCTCCAATTCACACACTTTCCACTGAAGAGACAGGATCCCGTCCATAAATACGGCTGCACACGGAATGCTAAGAATTCAGCCTGGGATCTATTTACAAAGCACATCCTCTGCACGCACACGCACACACACACACACACAGGCTCCAAGATGACTTTTCTAACTAATCAAATAGCAAATGGGTAAAGCTACATCAGTCAAAATATTACATAATTGTTTAAACTGCAAATTAAGTTTAATTAAATGATGCTGGCCAAAAATCTTCATTAGAACACATTAAAGATTTATTTATTTATTTTAGTTTAATCAGTACAACAGTCAATATTCAAGACTTACTATTTGTCCTAGGAAAGTGAAGAGACTCTTGAGATGAGAGCAAAGAAAGCTGGTAAAGTCATTACTCTCTCTGGCTACTGCTGAACACACACATTTCCAGCAGAATCTTGTCCAGCATAAACACACATTTACACATGCACATGATAAAAATGTAATTATATATGCACATATCTCTTTGCTCTTTTGCACTCACCATGCTGGTTTAACCAGAACTCTGTATCAGCTTATTTCAGCGAGTTGGTTGTAAAAGCTAATGGTGTGCAAAAGTCTTCCCACCATTGTTCATAAACACAGATACCTGAAAGAAAGATCAATTATTACTACTTACACTTTGCATATCACAATAAATTATTACTCCATTTTGCATGATATGACACAATAATAAATGATAGTCCTAAAACTATTATTAAAAACACAGCTACACTAAACACTCAAATTCACAGTTAAAAATGACATGAAAACGAACCAGCGCAACGCACGTATCGTTAATTACATTATGCATTTTCCCCTCTCGTTCACTTTAACTTCATATGCAAACGGCTAGTAACTTCGTGATGGTGAATAGCAGAGAAGATTTTAAATACAAACAGATAAATCATAGTATTTCACATGCATCAAGGAACATACCAGCGTTTCTCTGTGCATCTCCATTGCAGTGTAGCAGTTGTGAGTAAATTCCAGGCTTTACGCTGCCATGCCTTCACACTCTTTTTTTTGTTTCTTGCCTCTTCTTTTTTTCTTCTATGCAACTCTGCACAACCTCCCTCTGTCCTGTGACAACAGCCCCTCCCCCAGCCAAATCCTCCCTTCCCCCGCCCTGCCTTTATGTTCAAAGTATTTCAGCAGAGAGAGAGAGAGAGAGAGAGAGAGAGAGATTTTAGGATATTTTACTGGTAAATAATAGTTTGGTGCTGTTTAATGGACAATGTCTCCCACACAAATGGCTTTATTTTAATCTACTGCACTGCATTGTTTATGTATTATACATTATTTTAGTATAATGCATTATAATTATATGTGTTTCTTTTGCACGTCTTTTTTTCCATTAAAGCATTATGGGAGATAAAAACGCTTCTTTATGAAATAACTTGAAGGAAACAGCTGAGGGTGCTGTTGGCTGCAATATTTCTGCTGGAGTGTTGAAGGTCTCTGGAATGTGAAGATTGAGTGCTTGAGAATATTATTCAGCGCTAGAGAATCTCTCGAATGCTGCTCATTCAAAAGCCTCAATGCTATTCCAAAAATTCAGTTTTTGTAATTAATAATTAGTCATTAATTACTTAATTAGTCGTAATTACTTCTGAATTCCTAAAATCTGGACGTAAAAAAATATTTAAAAGCTGGAAGACTTTTGTTGCGAAATGCCTTTCAGATTTGCCCGTTTGTTTTTTGACTAATATTTGCTTCAAATGGAGGTTAACATTTCACTGATTTAACAACACATTTGTAAGGTTATGGTTCCATAATGGGCGGCACGGTGGCTCAGTGGTTAGCAGCATTGTTGCCTCACAGCAAGAAGGTTGCCCAGGCTGGGCAAGTTGGCATTTCTGTGTGGAGTTTGCATGTTCTCCACAGCCCAAAGACATGTGGTACAGGTAAATTGAATAAACTTAATTGGCCGTAGTGTATGTGTCAATGTATGGGTGTTTCCCAGTACAGGGCATCCGCTACTTATAACACAGACTGGAATAGTTGGCGATGCATTCTGCTGTTGCAACTCATTATAAATAAAGGACTAAGCTGAAGGAAGAATGAATGGTTCTATAATGTTCACATGAAATTTATATAAACTATTAAAATATGGGGAACATTTGACAATAATGTTGTATTAGTTAATGTTATTTAATGTATTTACTGTACTAACACGAACAAGTGACGCGTTTATTACAAAGCTAGCTAATGGAAATTGAGTTATTCATTGTTAAATCATGTTAACTACTGGTGTCTTAACTAATGTTAACATGAATTTGGGTTTTAATAAGACATCAGTAAATGTTGAACTGATTAATAAATGCTGTACAAGTATTGTTCATTATTAGTTCATGTGTAAATTGTGACCAAATGTTAGTGTTTTATGTTTCTAGTGTTGTTATATTGTTTGAATAATTGGTTTGTTTTGATTAAAATAATGTAGTTAAGCAATACCTTCTGGCAATTTCTTCCTAACCAATAGTTTAGGAAGCCTAGATTTAATGTGATATTTAACACACTTCAGGTTGTTGATAACAATTAATATTATTATTATTATTATTATTATTATTATTATTATTATTATTATTATTATTATTATTATTATTGATATTTTTTTATTTAAATGTAAAGGTTTCCTTGCGGTGTGTATCAAATAGAAAAAAAGACACAAAACCTTAACATATGTGAATGTGGCTCCTGTTGGTCTGTGAACATTTGTTTGTGTCATTGTGCAGGTTTGAATGTTTGAGCAGCCGTTACGTCTGTCTGATGAGAGACATGAAAACGACCAGGCACTCCGTCTCAGAGAAGTAAAAATTACAATTAAACAAGCTTGTATGAGATGTATACACTTTTGTTGCAAGTTGTCTTGTAAGAAAGCTATAGAAAGACTTTTAAAAAATGTATTCATTTGTTTGTTTGTTTTTTCAGAACACCATCATTGTCCAAATGGGAAAAAAAATGATTCATGTCATGACTTTCATTTGGAGAGCTTATAAAATGTGCTTTGTTATTAAATTTCTTCTACTAATAAAATCATAAAGAGTATAGTTCACCCAAAAATGAAAAATCTTTCATAATTTACGCCCCCTGTACTTGTTTCAAACTTTTATAACTTTCTTTCTTCTGTTTAATGCAAAATAATATATTTTGAACAAAGCTGGAAACCTAACTATTGACTTCCATAGGAAAAGTTCTTCTTTCTTTTTCAGCTTATTCAAAATATCTTTTTTTGTGTTCAACAGAAGAAATAAACTCATAAAAGTTTTGAAACCACTTGAGGGTGAGTAAAAAGTGAGTACATTTTCATTTTGAAATGAACTATTCCTTTAAGTATTGCTTGCACATTGTTGTTCATTATTAAGATTTATCAGCTTTATAGCATTATTAGGTTGTGAAGCAACAATGGTCCTGTCCAAGTTCTCAGGTTTAAAAAGCTTTTCAATTCACATTTGCCTGCTTTTATATTATCTTTGGCAGGTGATCAGTCACATGACAAATCTTCCTGCAGCAGAGATGGAAGCCTTCAGTTTGCATACTAAGTGGATCATGTGCCATAGCATTTGGCATTGAACTGATGGGAATGCTAACACCATTGCAGGTATAGTAGAATTCTATTGTTAATATACTGTGTCAGCTTAGCTTTGAAATACAATTTATGTATTTTAAGTTTAAAAAAAATTTTTTTTTCATTTTTTTTGACAGTTTACGTTTGTTTTTCACTCAAGGATGTCATGTAAACTTAGTTTAATAATGGGTCGTCTTTGGATAGTTTTAAGTGGTTTGTAAGTTTAAGCTTATTCCTGGTTGCTGTTGAGAATTTATTGAATAACCACTTTAGGGCTGCACAATATATTGTTTCAGCAATGACATTTATAGATAAAAACTTAGTTATAAAATGTTCGTACCTGAATACTGTCAGACTTCCTAAAAACTCTAAAGCACTGTTATTTCATTTGTATGTTTGCCTTATTGTATTTAGATATGCATGTAATTTGTTTATTATATTTATGCAGATGCACTGTCCTATAAAATGATCCCAATCAAATTTAAATTGTGAATTCATTACAATCAGAACTAATCTGGAGAAATACTCAAATGCAATATATCACAGAAGAACAAAACAGCTTTTTTTCCCAATATCGTGCATCTCTAAACCCCTTGTGTAATGACATTGTGAGCATCACTGTTATTCTTGTGTAAAGCTGTGGTGTAAGGCTTTTTTTGTGTGATAGTTCTTACTTTTTATCAGATTTTTGCATTTTCAATATGTTGTTTTAGTTAAAACATTTTGTAAAAAAAAATAAAAGAAGGCTAATCCAAAAGTATTGTTAAGCCATAACCCATATATATACATTTTGTTTATTAGGATTATTAATTTTACTTTTGGAGCTATTCACGATGTCTTGATCTTTTTTGGAGCACACAAAATCAATCCACCTTTAAGCTTTTTAGCTAATCTGATTAGCAAGAGGCTTACAGTGCCCAAGCAATGGATATCTAGCCAGCTAATTAGCTATTATGGCATTAGCTGATTCCGCACAAGTCAAATAAACAAACCCCAATGACTTTTCCAGATTTATCTCTGTTTCATAGACTTGGGAAAATGATCGATCTCGAAGCACCTGATCATGTACTGAATTCTTGCTTATAAAATTAAATGTTTGATGAACTGGAATTGATGTGGATTTGAAGTAAGAGGTTTTTCTTGGAGGGAAACCAGATGGCCCTTCGCAGCTCTTCAAATGGCTAACATTAAAAGCCATGTCAAGCTTCGGTATATCTTGTTAGTGGAAGTTAATAGCGCTGATGAACTAAAACATCTGTAGTTCATTTTGAATGTTGCCTATCAAATGTCTTCATGTTTCTGCTTTGGTGTTAGTCCAAATCCTGTCTCCAGAGATTGCACACAGTTGAAGTCAAAATTATTCGCCCTCCTGTGAATTTTTTCTTTTTCAAATATTTCCCAAATGATGTTAAACAGAGGAAGGAATTTTTCACAGTATTTCCTATAATATTTTTTCTTCTGGAGGAAGTCTTACTTGCTTTAGATTTGGCTAGAATAAAAGCAGTTTTTAATCTTTTAAAAAACATTTTAAGGTCAGTATTATTATAGAATTTTTTAATTGTCTACAGAACAAACCATTGTTATACAATAATTTGCCTAATTACCATAACTTCCATAAGTAACCTAGTTAAGTATTAAATGTCACTTTAAGCTGAATACTAGTATCTCGAAAAATAGTGAAATATCATGTACTGTTATCGTAGCAAAGATAAAATAAATCAGTTATTAGAAATGAGTTATTGAAATTATGATGTTGAGAAATGTGTTGAGAATATTGTCTTTCCATTAAACAGAAATTGGGTGAAAATATAGTGGGAGGGCTAATAATTCAGGAGGGCTAATAAATCTGAATTCAGCTGTATATTGAAAAGATCTCTGGTATGAAATTAACTTTAATGTTAACTATGGTCAGTTTTTTTAAGGTACCATCTAAATATAAGAATAATTTGATTCGAGTTCAACTTAGAAAATGTGTGCACATTAAACAAGATGCCTGAAAACTTGATGCTGAATAATGTGGAGCAAACTTTGGAGGTAATGCTTTGTTTCTCCTTGTGTGCGTGTGTACTGGTATTACTCCATATTTAGCCCATATTTATCTTAGACAGCATGAGTTTGTTTGTTTGACCCCCCCTCCCCTCCCTCTCCCTTATGGTTTAAGAAAAAGTGGGCAAAAAATTATTCAAATAAAAAAACGCAATATTTCAGATGCCTTTGTTTGCTTCACTCAATTTCTTCTGTTGGTAGACATGGTTTTATTTAATTATTGCTTCGGTTTTGTAGAGAAGTTCACATTTCTCATTCCTCTTTCATTTGGAGATATCTGTATTACACTGCAACAACACAAGATTGTGAAATATAAGGACCCTACACACAACCAATGTTTAAAAAGCTGCCTATGTTGATCTGTGATGCATACTGTATGCCTTTAAGTCAGACTGTAGGGTGAAACAGGCTTTGTTGACAGAAAGCAAATACCCTGTAAATGACATTATGTTAAAGAGAAGAAATATGGCCAGAAACCAACATGGCTCTGTAAAATTGTAGTTGAGACAAAGTGGAGGGGGACTTTCAAATGATAAAACTTCATCACAGGTTTCATTGAATGAATTTTATAATGTTATGTTTTTCTTGAATTTGTTGTTGCTCTTCAGGACCACCTCCTGTATTTTTTTCTCAGCCATCTAGCGCATCTTGGAGCCTAAACACAGAAGAAGTAGAATCACTTGACTGTATTTGATGACCTGTGAAATACAACAACTAAAGTTTGCTCTTTACTTGAAATCTCCCCCATCTAGAAGTATCTTGTAGGTGTTGATTTCCGCTTCCAGTTTCATCTTCATATTAAGCAGGGCTTCATATTCCTGTCCCTGTTCTGTGATCTTCGCCCTCAGCTGTGCCAGCTCAGCTTCAAGTTGAATTATGATGGTATTTAACTTCTCCATCTCTCCGTTTGACCGTATCTCAGTGTTTCGTAGAGTATCTTCAAGTGACGCTTTCTAGAAGGAATGAAATCAGATAGATTCAACAAACCTGATGATGTCTGGCCATCTGAAACTATGGTGTGTAAGTGCACATTACCAGGTTTTGTTGTGAAGCAAGCTCTATTTCTAGTGTTTGAATCTGTCGGCGGAGGTCATTACACTCCATCTGAGCACCTTGTAATGCTTCTGTGTTCTGAGCCACCTGTACCTGAACATCTGATATCTGAGGAGAGAGGGATTTTCAGCTCATATAAAACGAGTCATAGTGAACGTATTGTCATGGTCAGAGGTTTCATACCTGGGATTCGTGCCACATTTTGAGTTCCTCTGCATTTTTGAGAGCCTGTTTCTCATAGTTAGCTCTCATATCTTCCATCACTTGAGACATATCCTGGCCCTTGGGTGCATCAACATCCACCTGAACGCCTGACTGAGAGATCTGGTTTCGTAGCTCATCGACTTCCTGTCAAAGTTAAATAGATTTGATTTTTGTTTTATTTTTTTACAATTTTTATTTATTTATTATTATTTCATTATACTACTATTATTATATTATAAGTATATTATGGTTCGCTACTATTGTACTTTTCTCTGTGTTCCTACTGTATATGTCCCTCTCCCCGTCCCATCTTCCTACACAACACATAGGTTGTCATTTTGTATTTGATTTGTCACCTTAAATTGTAAGAAATTTGAGATGTTTGAAAAGAAGTACTACAAATTCATTCATTCATTTTCTTTTCGGCTTAGTCCCTTTATTAATCCGGGGTCGCCACAGCGGAATGAACCGCCAACTTATCCAGCATTTGTTTTACGCAGCGGATGCCCTTCCAGCCACAACCCATCTCTGGGAAACAGTACTACAAATTATTCAGCAAAATTCTGTCCTAGGCACTTGAAATATGTGAAAATATATATTTAAAAGCCTTATTGGCATAGCCATGTCAATAAAGGCTTTTTAGTATACCTTTTCCACATTTTTCAAGTGCCTTGGTCTAATATTTGCTGTTTATTCTGATGAATATCTTTCCCAAAGAGCACTGACACATTATTTAAGCTACCCTTGAGCACTACTTGTTTGATTATGGATTTTTACTGTAATTTAAACTTTTGAATAGAACTGTATGTTACTGGGATTTTCTTCTGCAAGTTGTAAAAACACATTGTGGATAGTTTAAAGGCCCCGTGAATTTTAAATAGATGTTTTATGTTGTTTAGTCGGCCATTTAGTTATCCGTTGTCCAATCACTAATAGCACACTTTAGGTGCACTTGTTTTGTGGACTTATAACAGCATGGTTCCCATTATAGATTTGCACAAAGTTTTTGCAGGATCGTTTAAATGTTTATCAAAATTATTGTGCAATGACAAAGTTTACATTATCAATGGTGTGTAACTTAAATACATTTTTCCTCTTGCAGTAAGTCATTCCAAAAATCCTGACAGATGCATATATCACACTAGCCGTTTCTATTTGTATTTTGGAGGACCTCAATGTTTTAGGGTGCTATTTGGGATTGGGACCACCTATGTGCTAGCAGGCTCCAATATTTGTTTTTCTTTTGTTGACATCTTGCACTACACAGATTTCTATATAATCGAATGTTTTCTAGAATTAGCTCCTCTTTCAAATATTACTGCAGAAATCTGTTATGTGATACGAAGAATTTTCCCTTTAAATTGTGGCATGCAACTCTTTTTAAATTATCTTGCCCAAAAAATCTGAATACTTTAAAACAGGGTAGAAATCTACTCTCTTTACATGAAATCATGGGGTCTTTAAGCTTATACAAAGATGTGAGGATCTCATTCTCTGCGACTAGTGTTAACATGGCTCTTATGCAGTGTTTGATTACATTTTCATGGTTTTTCTTGAGGAAGACAAGCTCTTCTTTCAAGGACTCGATTTCACCCTCCACATTCAGGCGACCAATGTTGGTTTCATCTATAACTTTCTTTAGACCTGCAATGTCTCCTTCCACAGACTGCCTGATTGCCATCTCATTCTCAAACCTATAACGCACACAAACACACACACAAAAGACGTTCAAGAAATGCACGTAAGTGTTTAGTGTGCATGCCAGCAGTCCTCTACCACACATCTGTTGTGCTAAAATATTTTGGATTGTGTAATTCTAAAAAGGACCACTTTCTCAGAATCATGTTGCTTTGATACCAAGTTACAAGACACATTTTTAAGATATTTGTGGTGTCGTGCAGCACTAGAGACTGACTTGACTCTGAAGTCATCCACAGCCAGACGAGCGTTGTCAATCTGCAGAACAAGACGAGCATTGTCCACAGTGGCATCAAACACCTACAGGCAAAACAAAGAACATATTTCATCATACAAAACCTGTTTTTGACATGTTGCCATTTTTTCTAGCAGCGATAGATTTGTCAGGTCTTTATTTTCAGCGTCCTTGGAATGGAGTCATTTAATAAAGTGAGTTATGGAATAAGGCTTTGTTTTAAGTCTCTTTATGAAACCGGAGCTTGAAAGGATTTGATTGCGCAAGCCTATAAAATATGAGACAAAAGGTATAGTAGCATTGCAGTTAAGCTTTGCTTTGAGCGGTTTATTTTTGCTTTGCAGAACAGCCGAAATAGACGGAATGATTAAACAATGCTTCTACAAAGTTCCTCCATATGCCACATCCTCCCCTGGTGAAAGCGGAAGCTGGTACACTATCATGTGCTGCTTCTTATCAGACCATTTCAAATGTCATTCTATTTAAGTTAAATATGCTCTTTATTTTCCAACATAAATCATAGTTTAGGTTTTCTATCTTGCCGTTTTACCTCTTGAAATAAAGAAAAGATTAGACATTTCTGAACTCTAAAACTCATGTAATGACTCAACCATGTCTGCTATAAATGATATAGGCTGGTTCTTTTGCATTCTTGCTTTAGAACCGTGTGACCATGTGTGTGATTACTTACCCCACATCTGTTTTGCATTATGACTCTAGTCTGAGTCTGTGTAGGAAGTTTCAGCTGGCTAGAGTTCGTCAAACATTCCTCTGATGCTTCAGAAACGATTGTAACTGTTTTATTTGTATTAGCCGTTGTCATGGTCACTCAAATTCTAAAACCCAATATGGAAGGTTTAGAGGAATTCCCTCAGTAGTAGCCAGAATGCATACAGAGGAAAGCAGAACAGGCACAATAGAAAAAGAGAAGGCAGAAAGAGAACAGGGCGTGTGCCACACCCGCCATTGAGATCTGCAGAAATCTGATCTACTTTTATCACACTATAAAGGGTTCTTATGAACAAAACAAACAGCACTAGAAAGTGGGAAGCACTTTATTTTTTATAACTTGACTGTCTTATTTCACATGTACACACTTATCATTGTCATTACATAAAATTAGTAGTAACTAGCTAGCCCTAAACCTACCCCTAAACCTTTTACTCATGGAGTTACCTCATGTAACCAGCAGTTTTTAGTTAAGTAAACAGCACATGCATATTTAGCATAGAATAAAGTGCAGCCTCATGAAATGGCTGAGAATTTCATGACCAAAAAAGTATTATATTATATTATATTATATTATATTATATTATATTATATTATA
>CAIGQQ010034734.1:8732015-8780960 GCA_903798035.1 Danio albolineatus | reverse complement strand
TCTTTCTTTCTTTCTTTCTTTCTTTCTTTCTTTCTTTCTTTCTTTCTTTCTTTCTTTCTTTCTTTCTTTCTTTCTTTCTTGTTCAAACTATTATCTATTTTCTTTATGTCATTGTTCAAGACATGATATGTTTTCGATATACTAGGCATACATTTCTATTTATGTATGGCTAATAATATGTGTATGACTTGCTAGCATTAAAGGATTTGAATTGCAGGACGTGAGTACTGGTTATGGTGCCTGAGTAGTCGTGTATGCAGTCCACCCACTAAAAACGTTTCAGTTTTGTCTTTCAACCTCAGTTTTTTTTGTTGGTATCTGACAGTATTTGTTTATCTACTCTTCTGCGATTTCATTGGCTTTTGAAATAAGGAAGAGGCAGACAAGTCGATAGAGAAAAAGTAAGCTCTCTTTCGCCAAGTGCTGACTTTGCGTTAGCTGTGATAAGTGCGTTACATGACGACCTTTGATCGCAGAAGACTTCAAAACATCTTTCGAAGGTTTGAAATGCACAACACAGGCAGAGGGAAAGGCTGCCCTATGAAGGTGGAGGATGGTTGCTTTTGCAAATTGCATTATGCTGTTGATTATCCCATTTTTTCTGTCATCATTTGCCAAATTATTGACAAATTTAAATTTGTTTTGCTATTTGCAGTGCAATATTTGGCCAAATTTTCAGTTTGTCAAATTAGTTATAGCATGTTAGATGTCGAATGAGTGACAGGCAGACAGAGGTAGCAGGCAGAAAGAATGTGTGTGTGCACGGAAATGACATGGGCATATCTACAGTAATAGCTCATAGAAACATGTTTTAGCTAGCTCTTGCCAATTGTTTTTGAGCATATTTGCAAGTTGGTTAATCGCCATCGGTTCCCTGGTAAAGCGCAAGTCAGTGTTCTGAAAATTACACAGATGATTGATGTCTCTGGCAGCAGTTACTATGGTTACTACTGTATGTTTGAGGAACTGAGGATTTATTTGGAACTGTGATAAAATCTAACTGAAGCTGCCGGTGCACACCTTCCATCCAATAAAAATGTAAAATTATATATGCTGTATGTATTTATATTGCCTCACAGCAAGAAAGTCGCTGGTTCAAGTCCCGGCTGGTCCGGTGGATGTATCTGTATGGAGTTTGCATGTTCTCCCTGTGTTTGCGTGGGTTTTCTTCGGGTGCTCTGGTTTCCCCCACAGTCCAAAGACATGCGCTATAGGTGAACTGAATAAACTAAATGGGCTGTAGTGAATGTGTGTGCATGCAAGAGTGTATGGGTGTTTCCCAGTACTGGGTTGTGGCTGGAAGGGCATCTGCTGCATAAAACATATGCTGCAAAAGTTGGCGATTCATTCCGCAGCTGTGGTGACCCCTGATAAAAATAGGGACTAGCTGAATTAAAATAAATGACTGAATATATACTTCCCCCAGTGTTAAAGACAGGGATACTTCTTTCAACCTTAGTTAAAAATACTTGTGACGTAAGAGGCAGCATGTTGCTTATTTAGCAACTGAATTAGTTTCTCATAGAACGTTTCTCCGACTTGGATCAGAATATGTTAGCTGAGTCTTGTCAGTGGTGATAGTACTTTCTCTGTGTCAAGAGTGCAGTCTGCAGTGTCTTTGTTTGGATGGGGTGTCCATAGATTCCAGAAAGCTTTGGTTACAACATGAGTCACCCGTCCCATGATTTCCGGGAGCTCTGAACGCAAATCACAAACTGCCCTGCAGGAGAAACAGAATGGTTTGATCAACCCACTCTTCTCTTTTCCCTGCATACTATACTGTACATTTCACTATGGATGCACTGATAGTTGTTTTCAATGAGTGTTTGTTTCAGTCATACACATGGCAACCTTACTTGTGTGTTTAATTATACCAGTCTGTTTCCAAGCAACACTTTCAGTTCCTTTTTGTGCGGTTAGTCAATATAGTCATACTCAACCACACCACTGAAATCAGGAGGATAGAAAGCTGATCACAAGAAATCCTGTTTACAGCTTCTTCTCACTTCATTATTGAATTATTTCCAGCCAGTAGCTTAGTGGATGTCACATGTCTGGATAAAGATCTGCTTTGTTTCGATAAGGCCTGCAGAGCACAGACAGGCCATCACTTTAACGGTTTACAATTGAAGAGTCTAATGAAAAGCTGGCAGACAGACTGAAGAGTGGCAAAAAGCAGGAAAATGAAGCGACAGTGAGTCACACTCCAGAATGAAGGAATTTGCACCACCCTGCCCCCCTTTACAACATGTGACCACCCCCACTCCTAAACTTCCTTATTTTTTTCTCTCTATCATGCAGAAAGATGCTTTATTTCTCATTTAATTCAATGCAATGCTCTATACTAGCATTAATTAACTAATATGCTCATATTTACTGTCATTATGTTTGTTGAGAAAACCTGACAGCATTTTTAAATGTGCTCCAAAAGGGTGGAAACACATTTTTAGTTGAGTTGCACCCATTTCCAGATGGACTTGGCTCGACAGGCTGTAGCGAGTCTAAATAAATGTCCTTGGCGATCACGTTCAGCTCAGCTTCATTACCCTTTTGTGTTTTTCATTTTTTTTTTATTCAGGTTTCCACCCAATCTGTCTCTCCTTTATACCCACTTATTACTTGCAGCTCCGATGTACTCAGGAAAGCAAGAATAAAAAAAGAATAATGGAAAGGAACAGATGAATCCTTCAGTAAGAGGAAACTGGAATCGGATTTCACTTTTTTTCATACACCCTCCAAACTAGAATTGTTTAAATGCTGGCATGTGTTTTTGCTTTATACACACTATACTGTTCAAAGGTTTGGGTTCCGATCAGTAAGTCTTGTTTTGTTCTTGGGAAATGTATACTTTATTAAAGAAAGATGCATAAAATTTTAACAAAATGCTAATTTAAGTAAAATTATAGATTAGATTGAAAGATCTTGTGACACTCATGACTGATTGTAATGCCTGATAAAAATTGAGATTTGTCACTAAAGAAGTAAAAATTACATTTTAAAATACATACAGAAATTATTTAATTTATTTTAAATAGCAAATTTACATTCCCCCCTTCTATTTTACTCTAATGCAACCTTGATAACAAGGAGAAAATATAAAAAATAAATAAATGAAAACATTAGAAACAGATTAAACAGTAGGACAGTAAGTGAAAACAGTGAGAAAGAAATGATGTTGGTTTTCGCATAACACAAACAGTCAGAAATATACACAACAATGGCCATCTTAATTATTGATTTAGCATACGATAAACTCTTTTGTAGAAAGACAATAACAATGGTAATGCTAATTATATGCTAATCATTAAATCTTGCATATAAGATATGATATTATTTACAAATGTGCATTCAGTATCATCATGTATACACAATTAAATGTTTTTTTTTCTTTTTTCAAAATGCTAAAAGGTATTCGCAATAAATTAATGTTACTGAGATTTGTTCTTCATGAGTCATCGTGTTTTCTCTTTAGTCTAAAGCAGAGATGTGTGAGTGGATCGGGTGAGGTAAGATGTTATGATGGATTAGCGTGACAGACACACCCTGTGACCCTGCTAGATTTACATTTTCCCAGCAGATTAAGAAATTATTTTCATGATACTTTAGGTGGTGTTTACGAAAACCAACATGGTTTTATAGCAGAAGTGTAGTAACCTTTTTTGATGAACTGATTATCAGTTGCACTAAATAGAATAGTTTAACTATGGCTACTGTAGCAAAATTTATTTGAGGTTACAGTGGTTTACTACAATTAACATTTTTGGCTTTATAATAGTAAATAAAGTCATGGTTATAACCTCATAAAGGTAGCCTAGCCAAGGTGAAAGTTGAAAGAAATCCCTGACTGGCACCACAAGAGTAATCCAAACATTCTGAAAAAATGCTAAACGCGTTTGAATTGCAATGACCGAACATACTTCCACACACAGGAATTAGATATTCCTACGTCCTTCGACTGTCATTGTGCTGTAGGGTTGTAGTGTTCACCAGCTGTACTGCAAGTATAAACTTAACCACTAGGTGGTAGTAAAAACCGTCAAAACAGAACAGATGTGACTAGAATGTCACTTAGCATATTGCTTTTGCTCAGCTTTTCCCACTTCGTCTTCAAAAGATTTGTATTCGTCTTCACAGGCTATTAATCGTACTCTAAATTTAGCAAAACAATCCATGGTTAAATAAAGGTATAGCCATTTTCGTACTATTCTGTACTCGCATGCTATAAGCGTATGCTTTTCGAAGGGTGCAATATAGGCTATAGCTAACATTATTAACCTGCAGTTATAGAGTGTTCTTTCCAAAAAGGTGATGTCTATGTGTTTATTATACAGAATTTTCAATGAAGTATTTGTGTTGTACTTTAAGACCTCGGAACATTGGCATCATCTCTTCAACACGTGTTTTTTTTTTTTGTGTGTGTGTGTGGAGAAAAACTAGGCTAATTTTCGTGATGCTTTTTTCAACATTTTAGTTTCTAGTTATTCACATTTAGTCTATTAGTTGCCTGAGTTTCACATTTACAGCTGTTTCAACACATCTTTGGTGATGTAGTGAGCAGAATTAAGAGGTTTTAATCAAATAAGCTTATATAAAATATAACTCAACACTTCATTGTCTGTTTTTAGTCCCTCTCACCTAAGTAGCCTACTGTTTATGTAAAACAACTCCCTCCTTCAGTTTAACACCTTGTTCTTACAAAGAAGCCTTTCTCCTTCGGTGAAACATTTATCCAAAAGCAAACAGATGTTATGCCTGTCTTCACGTAGCTGTCAGTCATGAGGCAATTTATTATTAACGCTGTCAGGACTTTACCCCATTCTTCCCCAAAAGAGAAACCAGTTGTGGTGCAATTTGTTTTTTTTAACTGGTCACCTGTTTTGGCCTTCAGCAACCACACCCTTTGTGATTATTACAGGTATACAGGTAGAGTGAAGGTTATACTGTTGAAATACCACAATACTGTTCAAAAACTATGCCTCGAGCCAGCAACAACAGGTCACCATTAGTTAACTACTGGTTTGGGCTTGTTTCTGGTCGTGTTACACTCAAACTCAAATAATAGTGAGTGACATGCATTCCAAGTGTAGAAAGCCTTCAAGGAGAGCCTTCAGTGTTTATTGTCCAGAAGAGAAATTATTTAATTCCATGCTCTTTTCTTTGGTTTATTTATTGCAGTAGAATAATAAGTCATTGTAGTATTCATAAATAGTTAATTAATATGTTATTGATACATTATATTTATGAATTATTAATCGCTCTTCTTACTCAAACCCTTTTTTAATTGTGTGATTTTAATCATTTAGTAGTTTGACAGGCAGTGAGTATTTGTGGAGAGGTGACTGAGGATCTGACAAATGTATTTACTCCCTTATGCCTGTATCTTCCAGAGAAAAGATATGCAGTCCTGTTGTACTTCATTTATGGAATTTTTACTGTTATCATGTTTAATCATTAATTCCAAAGAGGGATTTAGTTTCGATTTAGTTCTCTCTATATATATACAGTATAACCACCAAATAACAGTAATATACTTCATCTATATGTATTATTTATTTTTTAAATTTATCTAATTATATGAAATTACCCCTGAAAGAAATTATAAAGACATTGCGTTAAATGCAAAACGCATCAAGTAGACATTTGCAAGAAGTAGCTTTTGAAGAAATATTTGATTCATGATCATAAACATAATAATGACACACAAACCTTTAGGCAACAACGGCCACATTTATTTTTATTTTTTTTTTAAACCTAAAATATCTAAGCTGCTCTTTTTGCTAAATTACTTTTGCAGCTTCAAAACAGTTTAGTTGGCAACTTTTAAAAAATATGTTTGTGTTTTGCAAAAGAAAGAAATTCATACTGGTTTGAAACAACACAATAGTGAGTAAATAAATGATGACAGAATTATCACTGATTACATTATGCATGTATGCATAGTATGCATTATTATGTATGTGTTTTTATTGTAATTTTTTTTGTCCCAGCAGCACGGCTAGTTTTAAATGACCATAATGGATATAGATGTTGCAGTTATGGCCGCTAATGAAAAAGAAAACATCTTTTTTACCAACACTGCCCAATTATATACAGTGGAGGGCAAATTTATTAGCCCTCAATTTTTAAAATTTCCAAAATGATGTTTAACAGAGGAAGGAATTTTTCACAGTATTTCCTATAATATTTTTATCTTCTGGAGAAAGTCTTATTCGTTCAATTTTGGCTTGAATAAAAGCAGTTTTTCATTCATTCATTCATTCATTTTCTTGTCGGCTTAGTCCCTTTATTAATCCGGGGTCGCCACAGCGGAATGAACCGCCAACTTATCCAGCATTTGTTTTACGCAGCAGATGCCCTTCCAGCTGCAACCCATCTCTTGGAAACATCCATACACACTCATTCGCACTCATACACTACGGCCAATTTAGCCTACCCAATTCACCTATACCGCATGTCTTTGGACTTGTGGGGGAAACCGGAGCACCCGGAGGAAACCCACGCAACCACGGGGAGAACATGCAAACTCCACAAAGAAATGCCAACTGACCCAGCTGAGGCTCGAACCAGCGACCTTCTTGCTGTGAGGCGAACATGCTACTCACTACGCCACCGTAGCGCCCTAAAAGCAGTTTTTAATTTTTAAAAAACATTTTAAGGTCAATATTATTAGCCTCCTTAAGCAATATTTTTTTTGATTGTCAGAATAATTGCACTTTAAGCAGAATATTAATATCTTGAAAAATATCTAGCAAAATATTATGTACTGTCATCATGGCAAAGATGAAAGAAATTAATAAAACTATTATGTTTAGAAATGTGTTGAAAAATATTCTTTCTGTTAATCAGAGATTGGGAAAAAATATACAGGCGGACTAATAATTCTGACTTCAACTGTATATAGTAGGCCAGATTTGGTATAATATAAAGAGACCCGGGTTTGTTCTGTAAAATCTAATGTTTATTAATGAATGTTTCATTTGTATTTGATATGTCTAGACTGTCGCATCTTATCTCGTACAGAATGTATGCAGGATGTTTGCTGAGTTCAGCTTGAGATCCTCTTCACAGTCTGTCTGACCAGAAGAGAGAACCTTCATGCTATGTTTAGAAAAATAACCGAAGTAACGGCCATGTCAGTGGTCATATCTTACAAATAATCATCATGTCAGCTACTGTTTGTCTACATCGCAAGTGTCTGGTTTTCTCATGTCACAACAAACCACTCTAATTGACTGTAGTGTAAATTCTCCACAGTAAGAAGTAAAACACAGGAATCTAAAAAGAAGAACATTTATTTTGGATAACCTGTATTAGCACAGGAGAACTGAAATGTGTCCTCTCAGAGCGGTGGCTGAAAAAGAGGAACAAAAGATGCCAGTTTGTTTTTATGATAGAGGTAAGCCTATAAATAGCACAATGCAATGAAATGGACACCTATACTGACCAAATGTTGTCTAGTGCAGTCAAAAATGAAAATTATTTTTATCACCTCATGTGGTTTCTTCTGTTGAATACAGACAAAAAAGAAGATAAGAATGGGTTGCTGACACCCATTCACCTCCATAGTAGTAAAAAAAACACCACAGAGGTAAATGGGTCACGGCTTGCATTTTTTGAAAATATTTTGTGACAAACTGAAGATAAAACTCAAACAAGTGGTTTTGAACAAGTGTGAGTAAATGATGACAGAATTATTATTTCTGGGTGAACGATCCCTTTACATGTATTTGAGATAACTTTGTATGATAGTTTTTCTTGTGTTATTGCACTTCAAAAATGAAAAATGTTTAATTATGTTATTTTATTCATTGTCCTTGTCATTTCAGAGAGAGATATTTTAAATAATGTCTGTAAACATGTGACTTTTGAGTTTTTGTATTGTTGTCCATACAATACAAATAAATGGGAACCAAAAATTCATTAGCAACCAAAATGTTCTCTTCAACTAAATCAAACAAATAGACTGAACATTATCAAAATTCTTAAATTATCACAATTACTATAAAATAAAACAATATTTCTTATGAACATTATACTTAAAACATGAATCTATTAATGTTATATCCAAAGAACTGATCTTATTTTTTTCTAGAGCTGTATAAAAATGCCCTTCCAGCTGCAACCCATCACTGGGAAACACCCATACACTCTCATTTACACCCATACACTACGGACAATTTAAGCTTACCCAATTCACCTATAGCGCATGTCTTTGGCCTTGTGGGGGACACCGAAGCAACTGGAGGAATCCCCAGTAAACACGGGGAGGACATGCAAACTCAACACAGAAATGCCACCTTACCCAGCTGAGGCTCGAACTAGCAACCTTCCCACTGTGCCACCGTGCCGCCCTATATTATGTTTAGAGTTTTAGGAATGTAATATGTTGTTCAATTTGGCATTGATGACAAATCTGTATGGACCAACAAGCTTTTTTTTAAGGTAGCAAATGTTGCATATTTTGTAGTAAACTATGGCACAGAGGTCATATTAAAGGGGTGGATTGTAGAATGACTGAAACGCACCCAGCAGTAGAAATTCTTCAACTGTCTTTATCTTTACAACAACGTAAAAGTTGAACAGATCAGCCCACAATGCCTTTTGTCTCCGGAAATAAAGTACAACTTACAGCCAGCCAATGGAGCGTTTGTACATGATGGAGGAGTCTACGAGGGGAAATCAGGCTTCGTTTAATGAGTTTAAAGGGTAATTGGTTTTAGATAGTGGGACTAGTTCAAGTCAGCAATAAAACTTGGGTGTAGCACTGAAGTAAAACAACATGTATATTGGTTAAGCACACTCATGAAATGTTATACAGTATTTATTTTGTGCAATTACACATTCTTGATTATTAATAATTGGCGTCATAATGGTCTTTGATATTTGTTTGCTCTGACTGGCTGATTCCGGATCCACTGTTTCAGTGCTCTCATTTCATTTAAGGATGCAATGCTTTGCTTCATGGTGTCTGAACATATTCATATTTCATCAGCTAGCTATCTATGTTTCAGAGTATTCTAAGCATTTCCCCTTTGCACAGGGATCGAAGGGAAGCAGTTAATGTATAACAGTATGATAGTCCTCTCGCCGTTCAACCCCATTACACTTCATACATATCTTGAAAATTGTTTCTTGACCAATAAGCTGGCCTTGAGCCACTCCCTGCACTTGATATAAGAGTTTAAAGGAACGTCTGTCGTCCCACCACTTTTGAGTTTACATCCCCTCAACTCTCGGTCCTCTGACAGCTGTGTTGTCCAGAGATGATGAGCTCGAAGAAAACTGTCAAGACTTTCAGCAGTCACTCCTCCATCGGAGTGACCAGCAACAGACGGACACCCCTGTCCCGTTCAGGGATGGTTTCGAGAGAAGGTTGGGGCTCCAGTCCAGTCCTTTACCCCCCAATTACAGCTGTAAAGGTCAATGAAAGTCTTCTGGCACCTCTAAATCTGGACATCGACCCGAGCATCCAGGCCATCAAGACTCAGGAGAAAGAACAGATTAAAACACTCAACAACCGCTTCGCTTCGTTCATTGACAAAGTAAGTTACCTCATCTTTATATGAAACTTTTGTGTGGTACCTTTATGTGAATGTGTTTGAATATGTGTGTGAGGTTTTGTGAGGAAGTGATGGAATTGTGATAACGCTAATAATAGTATGCCCAGTCCTATCAATGCCATATTTTATCAGGACCACCATTTGTCTCAAGTACATGATGGAGCAATGTCCACTATGTCATAAACACACCTTTGTCATTTTTGGGGCAATATCAGTTTACTATCAGACCGCTCCCTTGTACATGCCTTTATAGAAACACACACCTATCAGAACACACACAACTATCTTTGAACTCACATAATCTGTTTAATAAAGATATGTGCATGCTAAGCTGTTTTTAAAAATCCACTGCTGGACAATTGAAGTGAACTGGCAAAAAAAAATCCTGACTAACTACACATGACCTTCAAAATAAATCTCTATCATTCATGAAAGTTCACAAAAGTTTGTTTAGGATATTAAACGTTCTTCACAATTTTTTTGTGGAATATAAAGTTACATGAATATTAAGGGTTTTATATAGAACCATTGATGCCAGTGAATATTCTTTAACTTTTTTAGGGATCTGTGGCATCGCTGTGAAACCCTTTTTGGAACCTTTATATTCTGAAAAGGTTCTTTGTATTAATACATGTTCTTTAGATTAAGAAAAAATGTTCTTTGAAGAACTCATTCTCTGTTAAACATCAGTTAAGTAAGTTCAGTTAAGAATACAAGAGGGTTTTTGCAGTGATGCCAAAGAAAAAAACCTTTTGGGTATCCCAAAGAGACATTCCGTCAACATTTTTAAATTAACCATTTATTTTTGAGGGTGAAAAGCATTTTGATGACATGAAGAACCTACTCCACTTTTAAATGACTTTTGTACAATGAAAAGGTTACATGGATGCTAAAGGACCTACTGTATTCTTATTTGAGGATCCAAAATGGTTCATTAATGGCAGGGGTGTCAAACTCAGTTCCTGAAGGGCCACAGCCCTGCACAGTTTAGCTCCAAACCTGCTTGAATACACTTATCTGAAGGTTTAAAACAAGCCTGGAGGACAATTAGTTTGATCGGGTATGTTTTATTATGGTTAAAGCTAAACTGTGCAGAGCTGCGGACCTCTGGGAATTGAGTTTGACTCCTGTGTTCTATGGCATCACTCTCAAAACTCCCATTTGGTCCCTAATGGTACATTTCTAAGAGTACGTTTTATTTAAGAAACGGTCTAGTTTTTCACAATTTTCTTGCCCTTTCTCAGGTACGCTATCTGGAACAACAGAACAAGATGCTGGAAACTAAGTGGGGTGTCCTGCAGGAACAGACCAGCCGACAGTCCAACATTGATATGATGTTTGAGGGTTACATTGCTGGTCTGCGCAGACAGCTGGACAGTTTAGGTAATGAGAAGCAGCGTCTGGAGTCTGGCCTGCGGGACATGAACACACTGGTAGAAGACTTCAAGAGCAAGTGAGGACATTACGCATGTCTGCACACTGTCCTATTTCTGACAAATTTGAATAGCACAGTATATTCTAAAGAAAACTTTACATTCCATTGCAGGTATGAAGATGAAATTAACAAACGAAGCGATTCTGACAATGAATTTGTGCTTCTTAAAAAGGTCCGCACGCCCTGTAAATGTGCACACACATTGTAGATGAAGTACTTTTAGAAAGGAATTATAATAATATAATTTGAAACATTTTTGAACTGTGTTTGTCTCTGTTAGAATGCTGATGATTCATATCTGAGTAAAGTGGAGCTGGATTGTAAATTGGATGCCCTTTCAGAGGAGATCAACTTCCTTTGGCAGATTTACGAGGCGGTACCGTTCACTCCTTTCACATTTCAAATAAATCTATTCCCACAGTAACATTAAATACTTCAATTTATTGACCTAACTGAGTAAAGCAAAACAGCTTACAACTCTTACAGTGTGCAAGCTAAGTAAATGTTCAAAAATAGTATCAAGTGGACGCATGCACAGTATGTTTTGAATAATTCTTGCTCCATGTGCAGGAACTCCATGAGCTCCAGACTCAGATCAAGGACACTTCAGTTGTTGTAGAAATGGACAACAGCAGGAATCTGGACATGGAATCCATTGTGGCTGAAGTTCGTGCTCAGTATGAAGACATCGCCAGCCGCAGCCGAGCTGAAGCAGAGAGCTGGTACCAACAAAAGGTGAATCTCTTGTTTTATAGGAATATTTCTGCTAATGGTGCCATATTAAACGAATTAGCCTGTGCTTTTGCATTTGTATCTGTACTTGAATGTTCATATTTGCTACACAATGCTAGTATGAAGAAATGCAGTTGACCGCAACCCAACATGGAGATGACCTGAAAAACTCCAAGGCAGAAATCGCAGAGTATAACCGAAGAATTGCACGTATTCATTCTGAGATGGAACTCATTAAGGGACAGGTATGAACTCTATCCAGAGTCAAATGATGAAAAATAATGCAAGATATAATAACAGCTTGATTCATTTTGGTGACATTTGACAATAACAAAGCCAGCGTTAATTCAGTAAATCCATATAATTGTAGTTGAGATGATCTCAATTAATCCCACTTAATTTCAATGATAGGTCAGAGTGTGGGAAGGATGTAATCTTTTGTATCCTCTCATTTTAGTTCTCAAACCATGAAGGGCAGATCAAAGAGGCAGAAGAGCGTGGTGAACTGGCTGTGAAAGATGCCAGGCTGCGTGTGCAGGAGCTGGAAGCTGCTCTTCTGAGGGCTAAACAGGACATGGCCCGACAGGTGCGCGAGTACCAGTCACTGATGAACATCAAACTGGCTCTGGACATTGAGATCGCCACCTATAGGAAACTCCTGGAAGGGGAAGAGAGCAGGTGAGGGCTCGTTAACAACTGACAACCTTACTTTAGGGGGCTCCCATTATGCTTTTTTACACTTTCAGCATTCTTTAGTGCATAATGTTGCTGCTTAAACTTAAAGATGTACAAAGTGACAATGCACAAAGACATTTTTAGTATCAGTAAACACTGTTTCGGAAATCCCTCGGTTCTTTTGCAATACACACGAAAACAATCACATTCATATTCTTAACCCAATTATGTTTAATAAGCCAACAATGACTACGGTCATGTAAGCATATTAAAGGGATAGTTCACTTAAAATTTAAAATTGACTCATTATTTACTTCTACTCAAGTGGTTTTAAACTTCATTCTGTTGAGCACTAAAGATGATATTTAGAAGAAGGCTGAAAACCGGTAACTACTGACATGCATAATAGGAAAAACAAATACCATGGAACACATCCATTCTGCAGATTTAAAGAGAAAGTTCACCCCAAAATTAAAATTTCCTCACCATTTACTCAGACTCAAATGGTTTTAAGACCTAATGCCAATTATATTTAGTAATACTTCGCCTCCCCCTAGGCCAATGGAATAGATTGTGAAGAGATAAGTATGGAAATATAACTTATGATCACCTGTGACACCACTATTACTACACACACTTCAACATATGTGGTCGCTGGATTATACGTCATATGAGATCAGCTGTGGTTGTCATTTCAGAAGGTGTAAGCACGTTTAACAGATTACTCGCTCGCAAGTTGTTTTGTGCTGTATTTGGACGAACACTATTTGTTATTAGTGGTTATTATAAGTAACTATTGTTAGTAAAATTGAACCATTTTTTAAACATTTCTTTGAAAATCATGAATATAACAAATTAACGCTGTTATGAATGTATTAAGTCAGATGCTGATTTATGCTTGCTCACTTTTGAAGCCATGTTGCTGCTGTTGCTTGTGTAATTATAGATACACTTCGCTCTACACCTTCAAGCGAAACAAAATTGGAGAAGGGTCTGGATGCAGACCTGGTGCAGTGCAATCTGAGCTGCATCCAATGCTTTTTAATGCGCTCACCTAACCCTACCCCTAACCCTACTCGTCACAGTCACGTCACGTCACTCACTCCATTGAGTGCATTGTGTCTGACATTGCATCGCTGAGTGATGCAGTCTCAGCTTGCATCATAAAGGCTACATCCAGATACTGTTGCAAAATTGGGCCAATTAACTGGAAGGGATAAAGGTGTAGAGTTGGGGTTGGGCCCAATTTTTATGATTGTTATTTTTTTCTGTTGAACACAAAACAAGATATTCTGAAGAATGCTGGAAATTACCCAACACAGGTTCTTTGGAATTTGGTGCTTCAGCCTACATTTTTGTGAAACCACAAAAAGCACTTAAACATAAGTTTGAATGCGCTCAAAGGTGATTGCAGTTCTAGGTAACAACTGTTGTTCCCTTTTACACTAATGATATTAGTGCAGAGTGCTCGGGTTCGAGTCCAGTGAAGCATGGTTCCACAAAGCGATAATTGCAATGTATAAATCAAGGTATAACTGCATGGCAGCATTGCACTTTTTTATGTTTGCTTTTGAAAACACTATTGGTGCGACATGGTGGCTCAGTGGTTCACAGCAAGAAGGTCGCTTGTTCGAGTCCCGGCAGCGTCAGTTGGCATTTCTGCCAGTTTGCACGTTCTCCCCATGTGTGTGTGGGTTTCCTCCGGGTGCTCCGGTTTCCCCAACAGTCTAAAGTCATGTGCTATAGGTGAATTGACTAAACTGAATTGGCCGCAGAGTATGTGTGTGAATCAGTGTGTATGGATGTTTGCCAGTACTGGATTGTAGCTGGATAGGCATCCACTGCTTAAAACATAAGCTGGATAAGTTGGCGGTTCATTGCACTGTGGTGACCCGTGATGAATAAAGTAACTAAGCCGAAGTAAAATGAATGAATGAACACTATTCTTGAGGTTTAGGTCAATGATTTACTAGGGGATCTCTATGACAAGCCCCTCCGTCTCGTGGACGGGCACAAGGAAGACGTGTATCTGAAATGTACAACAAGACACACAATAAGAATTGTTTTTCACATTGGCAAAAATGTAGACAGCGCCCTCTAGTGGATTTGACATCAGAAACATGAAACAAAACCTATTTTACTTTGTCCTGATGCACGTGAAGCAGCCATTGAAATCCATAGTAAGAACAAAACCTAATCTGTACGTTAATGCTGTTCTTCCAACATTATTCAATATAATTTCCTTTGTGTTCAACAAAAAAGTAAAAAAAAAGTAAGTTAAGGATAAGTAAATAATGACAGAATTTTCATTTTTGAGTACATCCAAACAAAAAAGCACAGTGAAGGAGAAGAACTTATTATACTGTAATCTCAGATGCTTTTTTTGACTGAAAGAATTATAAAACCTTGTGTAGCATGTTTAAGTGATACAATTAAAATGCTGCTAATATATGAGCTGCACATTTCCTGCTTTTTACTCTGTTTTAATGATATATTTAACATTAAAATCAACATAACACATGAAAAGCTCTAAGTAAAATCTACATTTTTAGAGCTTTCGCATGTATTTTACTTTAAGACAGACAATCACAATGAATTCCTGTAAACTTTTTGTACTTTTTCCTCCACAGACTGTATACGTCATACCAGACACACTACATCACTAAACCAGGCTGTGAGTTTCTTTATACACATCCTTATTTATATACAGTACATATATTTAAAGGTGTTTGAGATTATTGCTATTAAAAATAAAGGTACAAAAGTGGTCACTGTGGTAGCGCCTATTCAAAAGGATCTATGTTTCTTCCTAAAATGTCCATATGGTATCTTAAAGGTACTCCAATGATAGCTTTTGCACCTTTATTTATAAACGTGCATATATTTAACGTGCTGCGGCTTTGTGACAATTTAATATTACTTTCTTTTAGCACTCAACTACGATCTTGAAAGCAGCCTCGTAGGGGTATCATCCCAAAATGCCACAAAGGATATTCATAACAAAGGCCTGGTTAAGCATGAAGTCGTTTTTAATAAAGGTGGCAGTTCTAGCAGCCTCACCACCGTCACCAAAAGCACAAAGACCACCGTCATCACCAGTGACATGGGGAAGACGCTTGTGTCCACTGGGGGAAGTGTGCAGGTGATGGATAAATCTGCAGTCAAACAACTGGAGGATGTTTTTGACTGATGGAAGGAAAGATAAAGAATGTATTGCACAGGATCCAGTATCAGATTCTTTTTTTATAGGTTATCTTCCTCCTCCCACTCAACAATGAGCATATATCCAGTTTAGTATCAGTCGTAAAGGTGCGGTAGATAAAACTGAATAACAAGACAGACTAAAGATGTGGTATATTTTTAGAGAATCTCATATATCTTGTTCCCTATGATTAAATGGTCACTAAATATCTGTCAATGTGAACAGTCAAAAAGTAGGACACCCTTTGTACACTTTTCTGACTATTGAGGACTGTATTCAAATAAACTGAGTGCTATAAATCGGATTTTGATGTTTATTATTTTATATTCTCTAAAAGGCAACATGCAATTGGCGAAAAAAATACTATAACTATATAATATTACTATAATGAAGATTATAATATAACTATAATGAATGCATTTGAAGAAAAATAATTGATGCAATGTAACAAAACATCTTTTATAGAGCTTTTGCACGTATTTTACTTTGAAGGTGGCTGTTTGAATGTGAACCTTAAGGGGGTGGTCCACTGCGATATCATATTTTAAACTTTAGGTGATTTGTAATATAGCTGTGTGAACATAAACAACATCTCTCAATGTAATTTGCTGATAGTTCAATGCAAAGGGAGACACTGGCTTTTACAGAGTTAGCTTAGCGAAGCCTACATTGAACGGAGTTTGTAATGTTATAGCAAAGAAAGCTAAAATGCTGTCAAAACACTGCTATTTCCACAGAGCTTCTTCTGTTTCTGTATTTGGGCTTCCAAAGGACACAACACAAAAAGAAAAAAGCTGACGATTTATTTTTAATCATGTTCCAGGGAATTACAAAAAAGATATCATGTTAGCTCTAGCATTTGACAAAGGAGAGCTTCCAGAATCTCTCCCTGCTCAGTGCTGGATTTGGTAAGAAGCTGTGGATTGTGAGCCACAACCTGTAAGTATTTTCATTTGGTAAAATCGATCTATTTCATGCATAGTGTCTAGCGTTAGCGATAGCAAGGACTTAAACAAGGATGTAAACAATGGGAAATGCTCTTTGACACTGTTAACAATAAACAAATCATTAACAAATAACAAACTCATAAAAGATATGTGAACATTTCATATTACTGACATATGCTTATAATCCGAATATATGTGAAAGACACTTGTCAGGTTTTATTTTAGAGAGCGGGCATGAGGTTCAACTGTGTCCTCTTTGTTTTCTGTCTGATTCAGGCTCAAACTGATACGGCTAACAGCTTAATCTGACTGACAGTATTTACAGAGCGCAGAAGTGTGTGCATGTAGGGGTGTGACGCTTTTCCTGGTGATGTGGAGCCAATTCGGAAATCACAGCACATTAGGTTAGCTAACCAATCAGAGCCTCTTGAGGGCGGGCTTTTTGGAGGAACTAGGAAATATGACAGTCGTTTTCATGTTAGCCGAGTAGCATTATGTAATCAAAGTAAGATATATGAAAAAATTACATGATTTTTTTTTTTTTAAGAAATGAAGCATGCTTTGCATCTTATAATCACAACCAATGCTTAAAAATACACCCTGGACCACCCCTTTAAATAGAAAATCATAATTCAGGGACATATTTAAAGAGATGAAAAAAAATATGTGGATTGACTTACCCTCATGTCATACAGTATAAGTAACTTTTTTCCTTAATATTATATTTCTGCTTAAAATGTGGGCCGTAATGAATTATTAAATGCAAGTAAGTGACATTTTGAGCAGCAGTTTGAAAAAATAAAGGAAAAAAACTAACAACAAAAATTTACTTCCAAGCAATTGACTTCAAAAGGTCTAATTAATTTGTCAGAAGCCACAGGTATTCACAGGTATTTATTTTGCCTGCATATTCTTCCACTTTCAAAGTGCTGGGTGTTTTTAAAACATGCATTTGTACCTATTATCAATTCCAACTATCTCATAGTAAAAACGTACAAGTCTAAGGCCATTTTCTACTGCATATGAATGAACCAAAGATACACATCGCACAATATTAATGTATAATCTTTGCAAATGGAGGGCAGTAATATAATATATCTGCATTTATGACAGTGTCTCCTCCCCCTACAACAAACACTGCCCTAAAAGGACTGCAGTAGTACGGGAATTTAGACTCCACACCTTAGAACTGGTGTAAAACTGCTCGGACCGGATTGGGGTAGCTAATCCTACGCAATCACTACAGCGCTATGGAAAAGTTTTAGAAATAAGACTTCGGCAAATCTCCATTCATTTTATGCATACTGTATATTCATCTATTTAATTCACCCTTGTGCTGATAGATCACTGGGATGTGATTTAATAAACTGGTGCACTGGAATTTCTTAAGTCTTGCCACAACCTGCACAGAGCCATTATTCTTGTTGACTCTCATTGACTCCAGCTGTGTAGTTATTACTACACGGTGAGATAAAAAGTAGTTATGGCAGTTATTGTCTGTTGTGGTTGCTTCAACAGGTAGTATGAGCTGAAAGGTGAGGTAAGAAAAAAAAATAGTAAAGCTTTGTAAAGAATACCACACATAGCAAGCTTTAGTGGATGTGTGATTTTGGTGACAAATGTTGACACATGTTGGCCCCAGGTGTTTAACCCTGTTCTCTAGTACCACCACACCCTAAACACACCCAGTTAACCAGTCCCCTAAGATTCATATCTTCTCTCCCCTCTTGCAACACGTACATGTAAATTCGTTCTGCGATCCACAACTGCAATGTGTTCTAGTTTCTCCTCATTTGACCTTCCACTCCTCCCTGTAATTGATTTATTGTAGTCATTTTTTGTATAATCTCCTGTCAGGGAGAAAAAACCCTCTCTCTTTCATTCACTCTCTCTGTGTCAGACTGTCTTTCTGCACAGGCCTCAACAGGTCCTCCGTTTATTGTGGATACTAACAGAAACTCAAGGGATTACAGGCTGGTCAAGCCTTTCCATAAGCCCTCTACATCTCCTTTCATTCTCAGACAAATCTTGCTCCTGAGTTTGTTTTGCAAGGAGAATTTAATGAATATATTACAAGATTTGAAGGTGTTGAGTTACATATATTAGACAAACATTGACTGTCTATTGAGTAAATATGCTTTGCAAATGATATGTGTATATGGGTATGAAGAGTAAGCTATTTATTTGCAATAGCTGCAACATGCTTTCCATAAATGTGCCTGTACAGTATATACATTTTTTGGTCACACTTTATTTTGACGGTCCGTTTGTTGAATTTAAGTTACATTGCATCTACATGACAACTAATTCTCATTAGATTATAAGTAGACTATTAGGTTGGCATTCTTATAGTCAGTTAAATGTCTGTTGAAGGACTGTTAAATGAAGTAAATAAATAAAGTGTCACCCATTTTTGCATGAAGAACCTAAACCAAGGGGTTTGCATGTTCAATAAATGCAAACAAGTCCATTTTAAGTAAAGAAGATTAAAGTGAAACTTATATAATGAGTTAACTTTTACTGTAACTTTCAGATCATCTAAAATCATCTAATTTTGTATTGTTTGCCAGTTCAAATGTCCAAAGGTTCGAGATTCATAAGATAAGAAGTCTTGTTTTCTGTGAAACTGATCAAAATGAGTTGCGTTAATGATTAAAACTAGAACAATTGGCTGTGTATAATCAAGAATAAGTTATCAAGCAAACCAGAATCGAACATATTTTCACAACTCAACATCTGCACACTACACTACACAACATCTGACTTTATTATTGAAGACTTGAATACAGGATGCACATCTCTTCTGTCTTTTAGAGCATGTACACAACACCAAGACCAACTACAGTAGGACTAACATGTATGTTGTACAAAGCCAGGCAATTATTTTATTATTATTTTATATTGCCTGAATTTGCAATGTTTTTCTTTTCACTGCAAAGAGCAATCCAAACCTGCATTCTCACTCATAATCTATCACTTTGGTGCATCTGTACTACCACAAACTTTATGGCAAGAGGACAGTATGGAAAAAGAAAAACCGGGGAAAGCCCACTCATTGCCTTCTTTTGAAAATGATTAATTATCTTTTCAGTTGTTACATAATGCTATTCACTCTGTGCTGGAAGTGCTTAGCAGTGTAAACACATGTGTGTGAACTATGCTATGTTTCCAGAGCTTTCTATAGAAAGTTGTGTGTGTGCGTGTGTGTGTGCGTGAGTGTGTGTGTGTGTGTGTTTGAAACAGATCAAGGAGGTGTGTTTAACAGCAGGGGCCCTCGTCAGTTTTGACAGAACCTGTTGTTCAGTGTTCACAAATATCTGCCCCTTGTTGAAAGACAAAACATGCTTTTTCTTTACATAATGCATTTGCATAATGCTTACTGACTTGTCCATGTACTTAATTTGTTTGCCCTTGCAAATTATAAAGATTAAACAGGATTCCATAAAACATTTTTCTTAGTAAAACGCTAACACTTTAGTTTAAGCATTCCCACTATTAACTACTGGATTATTACCTGCCGGTTACCAAGATGTTAATTAAGTGGCTGTTTATTAGTATATGATCTAAGTGGTTAGCACTGTCGCCTCACAGCAAGAAGATCGCTGGTTTTAATCCTGACTTGGTCAGTTGGCATTTCTGTGTTGAGTTTGCATGTTCTCCCCATGTTGGCCTGGGTTTCCTCTGAGCGCTCCGGTTTCCTCAACAGTCCAAAGACATGCGGTATAGGTGAATTGAAAAAACTAAATTGCCTGTAGTGTATGTGTGTGAATTAGTGTGTATGGATGTTTCCCAGTGTTGGGTTGCAGCTGGAACACATATGCTGGAAAAGTTGGTGGTACATTGTGCTGTGGTGATCCCTGATGATTAAAGGGACTAAGTCAAAGGAAAATAAATGAATGAATGAATGGATCTTATACTACAACCCTAAACCCATAGTAAAAAGTGTGACCAGTAAATACTGTGTATGCATTTATGGAGACAAGTCATTTTTTTTAAATATGTTTCAGAGCAGTTTTAATTCACTGAGCCTTAAGTCTTAAGTTCTAAATTCTTATATCGAGAAATGGCCAATTCTTAAAAATGTCCAAGTATTCACAAAAACTGCTGACGTTTATCTGTAAAACAGCTTTTAATTACACAACACTATTTATGTTTTTAAAAAGCCATTGTAAAACCTATTCTTTTTTTTTATCTCCCTGCAGAGAAACTCAATATTAATCAATAGTATTCTGCACACAGTCTTTGTGATGTTAAAGGGTCGTGAATAACAGGTTTGTTGTGCATGCATTCTTGCAGGGACACATCAAGCACACCTCCTTGCTCTCTGTCTCTTTATTTGCATAGTTGTTGGATATTTCTGACAGGTGTGTCTCATTCTTAAACTCTGAAAGTAGCTATTTCAGCTATTCTGCTTCACTTCTCACAATCAATTGCTCTTTAGGTGTAAATGTCTTCTCGATACTGGGATGAAACTCGAGAAACCAGCAAACCCTGAGCTGTAAAGCCTGGTTCAAAGTTTTGGATGTAAAATAATTGCAGTTCAATTTTAATTTCAATGGCATTGCGTTCTATTTTTGTCTAATTATTTGCATCAAAGATGTGTGTTGTGTATGAGGGGCCCTTGTCAAAGTGTTGACAGAACCTGCTGTTCAGTGTTCACAAAAATCTGCCCGACACCTTCATGGAAGGCAAAACATTCATTTTCTTTACGTAATAAATTTGCATAATGCTTACTGACAGGCTGGTGTTTTATTCATTTGTCTATACAAGTACAGGTCAAAGGTTAATTAAATTTAAATGCACTTTTTTTTAAAAACGTTTTCTTGATTTATGGACATTTTCGATTTTGTCCACTTAATGTTCATATCCATTCCTTTAATAATGCACTGCATTTATTATTCATTGCTGTACTGCAAGTCACAGTGCTAAGATGTATCTTGTCTCTACAATACCCATATAAATCATAAAACAAGTTCAGAACTAATTTTATGTTCATTTGAACATACAGTGTAGCGGTTCTCACTAATACAATGAGGTGCAGTTTACTCTTTATGAATCAGTTTGTTCACCCTACAATATTCATTCATTCATTCATTTTCTTGTCGGCTTAGTCCCTTTATTAATCTGGGGTCGCCACAGCGGAATGAACCGCCAACTTATCCAGCATTGTTTTACGCAGCGGATGCGCTTCCAGCTGCAACCCATCTCTGGGAAACATCCATACACACTCATACGGACAATTTAGCTTAGCCAATTCACCTGTACCACATGTCTTTGGACTTGTGGGGGAAACCGGAGCACCTGGAGGAAACCCACGCAAACACGAGGAGAACATGCAAACTCCACACAGAAATGCCAACTGACCCAGCAGAGGCTCGAACCAGCGACCTTCTTGCTGTGAGGCGAACGTGCTACTCACTACGCCACCGCGGCGCCGCCTACAATATTTAAAGAAGTAATTCCAACTTTTTAGTGTATTGTTTTAGTGCAAGTTGTTTAACTAAATAGATTCATGTAATCTTGACTTGGTCATGTGTCAAAAGCATGTTAATGATAGAGAATAGTGAAGTGGGAACTGAGGAAACAGGTGGAAGAATTAAAACCTAAGCATAATCAGACATAAGCATAATAAATCTGAGAGCTTTTTCGATTATTTGATGTTCAAAATTGATAAATATATTAATATATTATAATATATTCATAAGTATGTCAATTTAATAATATTTATATGATTATATGATGGGCGCCATGGTGGCGTAGTGAGTAGCACATTCGCCTCACAGCAAGAAGGTCAAATATTATTATTAATATTATTTAGCGCTGTTGCCTCACAGCAAGAAGGTCGCTGGTTTGAGCTCCAGCTGGGTCAGTTGGCATTTCTGTGTATCGAGTTTGCATGTTCTCCCTGTGTTGGTGTGGGTTTCCTCTGTGTGCTCTGGTTTCCTCAACTGTCCAAAGACATGCGCTATATATAGGTGAATTGAATAAACTAAATTGTGTGTAGCGTGTGTGTGTGCGTGTGTGTGTGTGTATGTCCTGGTCCTCGAGGTTGTGAGTTGAGCGTTGAGCTAACGACCCACCTCGTAAAAATTAGATGTTACAAAACACCAGCATGGTGAGGATAGATATCAACTTCCATATAAACGGCCCTGGGAGTGAGAAAAAGTATTGGGTTTTGTCTTTACTTAAAAGTTTTAGTTCAGCTTACTTGATAATTTAAAGGCAATCGGTTTGCTAATATGTTCCTAGTAATGTGAACACTAACAAGAAGTTAACACAACTAATTATTTTGAGTCAACGGTACTGAAGTTTACTTTATTAAGAAGGTGTACTGTACATACACACTGTAAAAAGTGATTAGTTACTTAAAGCGAGTAAACCAATTGCCTTACAAGCAACAAGTTGACTTCACAAAGATATTATAAGTAAACCCATTGTAACTTGAAACTGTTAATTTGACTTAATTTTTATAATTATGAAAATTGAACGCTCTTTCTAAAAAGAATGTAAGTAAACTATAGCAAAATGGCATACGGTAACTAAAATTAATCTGCTCTTCCAGACTCCAGCATGTCTTCTAAATTCAATACACGCTATTAATTGTAGATTTTATAAACTTAATAACATAATTATTTGTAAACAGATGTGCTAAAATAGTCTGAAACTGTAAAAAGGATGAGTTGACTCTAAGAAAGTACAATTAGCATAATTATAAAAAATTAAGTTCCAAGTTACAATGGATGTACTTACATTATCTTTGTGAAGTCAACTTGTTGCTTTTAATGCAATTGGTTTACTCGCTTTAAGTAACTAATCACTTTTATGATTCATTCATTCATTTTCTTTTCGCCTTAGTCCCTTTATTAAAAATGGGATTGCCACAGCGGAATGAACCGCCAACTTATCCAGCATACGTTTTACGCAGCGGATGCCCTTCCAGCTGCAACTCATCTCTGGGAAACATCCATACACACTCATTCACACGCATACACTACGAACAATTTTAGCCTACCCAATTCAACTATATCACATGTCTTTGGACTTGAGAGGGAAACCGGAGCACCCGGAGGTAACCCAGGCAACCACGAGGAGAACATGCAAACTCCACACAGAAATGCCAACTGACCCAGCCGTAGCGCCACAGTGTATGATATAATGCAAAAATATATGTCCTGAAATAGCTAACCATGTTGACCTAACATCTGACTTAGATTGTTACAGGCTTTGTGAATTATTAGAAGTCCTTTCACTGAGATTAAAATGTATCATCATTTATATATGTATGATGAAAATAGTAGATGACAGTTTGATATGCAAACTGTTTTAAGTTATGCTCGCTTAAAATTTATACATTGCTTAGAAATTTTAAGGCAATCGGTTTCCTCAGTTTTTCTGAGTAAGGCCAACTTATTACATTTCACAGTAAAACCTGAAGCCATGATGATACAAATCTGTGCTGATCTGCATTGTTTCTGGGCTACTAATCAAATGTAGGCAAATTGATGACACTGACCATGTCAGGTCGATTGTACTTTCTAAAATACCGATGATCTTTTCCATTCTTAAATCACGTAGGAAATTGTACGCTTTATAAGCTATCAATTTTCAATGAAAATTCATTATTTAAAGTAAACATGAAGGCCCACTTCTGTGAAAGTATTGTGAAAACATGAAAATGAGCTCAAATTACCCACTAATTCACCTAAACATAAAATATACTAGTAAGTAATGGACGTTCTGGTTAACATAATTATCCAGCGTCTTATTTATTAGACATGAATATAACTAGAGGTAAGGTAAACATTCCTTTGAACCTACATATGTTTATGAGGTCAGTGTGTTTTTAAACAAAAGACTGCTGCTGCAAGCCTGCCAGAGCTGTGTGTGTTTGTGTATGTGTATGTGTACATAGAGGTGTGTGTTGGCACCTGTGGAGTCTGAGTGTTCGGTAGATCAAGGTGCACAGACACTCCCAACATAATCAATATTACTGTCATATGACTTTATTGCATTTTTTTTCCCATGGAAGAGTGTGAATAAGGATTGGGATCTGTTCTTTTACTGTATTTCCAGGAGACTTTTAATACTTTAATTTACAGCCTGTATGACCTGACATATCAATATTTTTTCTTCCTTTTCTCTGCTTCAGCTTTAAAATAACACTGTCACACTTTAAGTTATTCACAATCTTTGTTTTTGCAGTGGTGCATGTAGAAGTGGACTTAAATTCACTGTTTTGCCAAAGCCAAAATGTGAAGGAGCTTATGTAGTTACATTTCCCTCTGTCAAATGCGGTAAATCCTACTCAAACTTGTCTATCTTTGACACAGTGGGTCTTTGTTCTTGGCCTGTCATCTAGTCAAACTTGTGAGTTTAAAAAGGCAAGTGTAACCTGTATGGGCGTAGATGTGTGAGGAGGGAGTGTCCACTTGTCCAAACACATACCCTCTTCTTAGGAGTGATGGTCTCCTTTTTTGAGAGTTAAATCTTTGACTATGTTACAGCAGTGACACATATTTCGGATATTGTATTATTGATATAATAAAGGAGCACTGCAGCTTCTATTGGAAATAGGCTTATTTTGTAATTCCCCTAAATTAGTTAAACAGTTGAGTTTTAGCATTTTTGAATCCATTCTCTTAATTCTTATACACTTTTAGCTTAGCTTAGCATAGATCATTGAATTGGATTAGACCATTAGCATTAAAATCATTTCTTGACCAAATCATTTCTCTTTTCTTTCAGTTGCTTGATCAAACTATGTATTTAAAATGAGCTGAAACAACGCCGTCTTGAGATTTTGTCGGGACAACTTAATTGTTTCATGTTCAATTCATTTAAATTAGTAAAAACTATTAAGTTCACTTAATTAGTTTATGTTGTCCCAACACAAGTTGAACACAAAAGAAGATAATTTGAAGAATGTTGAATGCCACGCATCAACTTCCATAGTAGGAAAAATAAATTACAGCATTACAGCAAATTACAGCATTCTTCAAAATATCTTTTTTTGTGTGTTCAACAGAATGATGAATCTCAAAATGATGTAAATGATGGCAGATTTTTCAATTTTGGGTGAACTATCCATTTAACTTTAAATAAAAAAAACAGGCAAAAGATAAAAGGTGATGCACTGAAAAGACTGGACCCTATCTACATTTTATGCATTTGGATGACTAGACTCATAAAGAGATAAGCTTGAGAAACGCCTTAGCTGATTTACACCCAAGGCCTTGGGTTGAACATTCACTAACCTGTCATTCTAGGTAAAAACTGTATGTCAATGTGTCATGCAGATTGGGAAAGCTGTATAAACACACGTAGAGTAAACCCACTCAAACACTACAAACATGATTCAGTGGACCTAAATATATGAATCTCAAGAGAACTGACTGGAAACATAAAACAACCTGGTATTTATATTCATACAAATTTTGGGTTTGACTCAGTTGACCTACTTGATGTAATTGTGTGAATAAGAAACAATTATTTCAGATGGACTATGGATTAGCTGATTTCTTTAAGTACTGTTTATCTGCCAATCAACTGTTGTAATCCTAGAATACATTATTAAAGGGGTGTTAGTTTACATATAATGAGTATTAATTCTATAATGCTTCTTTATTACGTTTGAAATGGCACAAATATATTTGCATATTATCTAGGGCTCTAAGGGTGTACTCACACTATGTTATCCGAACTGTGCCCTGGCCCGTTTCCCGGATCGTTTGAGAAGTGTGAGTGCTCTGAATCGGGCTCAGGCACGGTTCAGTTGGCCGGCCCGGGCCCGGTTGGACGAGGTGTGCCTGAGCACGGTACACTTGGGCTTTGGCGCAGTACGCTTGTAGTGTGAGTGCAAAGCACACCTCAGCCCGAAACTGATGACGAGACGTGACTTTTGGGGACTGTTTCATATGGATTTATTAATCGCTCTTACTGTTTAATAAACTGCTGTAGATTATTAAAGATGCAAACCCCTCACTGCAGGACAGCTGCACCTTCAGCAAATCTCCTAATTCCTGCAGCACGAGGACTTTATGATTGTTTATGAGCGTCAAAAGTGGCTGATCTGTTCGGCGGAATATTTGACTGTGTCACTGCATATGAAACGACTAAAACGATATAAGGATATAAAGAAATTTCCACTGTGCTGAGCGAGAGCGCTTCGACAGCGCATCATCGATGATGTAAGCATGCTCAGGCCCGAATGTAATGTGATTCCAGGCTGTCAGGGGAGACGAGAGGGGGGACAAGCGTGCTTCGGCCTGGTTCAAGGGAACTGTACGTGAATACGCCCTAAGAACCTTTTTACTGGCAAAAATGTCCTCCACATATAAATAACTTCAGCCTCCACATCAAAGTTCCTGAAAGCTCCTGGATTGACCAGCCCAGTCACTATGAACATTATTGAGCATGTCTGGGGTAAGATGAAGGAGGAGGCATTGAAGATGAATTCAAAGAATCTTGATGAACTCTTGGAGTCCTGCAAGAGCGCTTTCTTTGTCATTCCAGATGACTTTATTAATAAGTTATTTGAGTCATTGCAAAGATGTATGAATGGGAGTCATAGACAATATAATTCTTCTTCCACTGCAACATGACTTTATATTCTGTACTGTACACTATTCTGCTAAGTGACAAGACTTTCCTCTAAGCAAAGTCCGGCCTTAATGTCCTAATTCAAAAAATCAAGGCATGATCATATTGTATTTTGGTAAAATAAGCTCAATCTAGAGGCCTTTGCCTTTCATATAAGCCACTTCTGATACCAAATGATTGACTAAGTCAAGTTATTATTTGTTGTTTCTAAAACTTGGATAGGCGACAAGACTTTTGTCAGGTAGTGTATATTATAAATCCCTTCAGTTTAATCAGAATCAGAAATAGATTTATTGCCAGATATGTTTACACATACAAGCAATTTGTTTTTGTAATAGAAGTGAGATGAAATATGTTTCAGGTTTAAGTACCAATTCCCATAATTAACTACTGGCTTATTACCTGCCTATTATTTATGATATTGACTGTTTATGAAGAAGTACTGTCTTTCCTACATCCTTAATCCTATCTAAACCCAGCTCCTCCCTACTATTAATAAGCAGCAAATCAGTAGTTTATTGAGCTATAATTTTAGTTCATGTTTGTACTTAATAAAGTGTGACTAGGCGGCAAGGTGGCTCAGTGGTTAGGACTGTAGCCTCATACCAAAAGGTGCATGTTTTCCCAGTGTTTGCGTGGGCTTCCTCTGATTTCCCCCAGTCCAAAGACATGCGGTATAGGTGAATTGAATAAGCTATTGTCTGTAGTGTATGTGTGTGAATGAGGTGTATGGGTGTTTCCCAGTACTGGGCTGCGGCTGGAAGGGCATCCGCTGTGTAAAACATATGCTGGAATACTTGGTTGTTGACTAAGCTGAAGAAAAATTAATAAATGAATAAAGTCTGACCATAAATACATTCTTTAATGTATTTTAATATGAAATTATTCTACTACTGTATGCATAAGCAGTCTTCTTTAGTCCAGAGTAATGAGTAAAGAGGATTAAAAAAATGCACAGTTTCTCACTTTTGACAAAGTATTATGGCCAATCATATTTAGGATTCCTCTGTTGATTTTGATTGACAGATCCATTATGCACCAGATTACAGCCTTCAACACATCAGTTATGAATAAACTGTGTGACTAAAGATTGAAATAATGAATGGAGGACATTGGGTACTAATAGGAAAAATGTGAATGCACAAATACAACTTCAGCAGATAACAAACTGCAGATGGTTCAGTGGGACTGGCCAAGAAAAGCTAGCGTTTGTGTGTTCTGCTGTGAGGTTGCTATGGTTACAGCTGGCATGTACCAGGGCAGAGTGTATGTGAATTGTGACTGTACGTTGCCATAGAAATGAGAGATGACTGTATTCAGTTATTTGACCTAATCCCACATAAATCCTCCCCACATTATGTACTACTAACAAAAAAAGGTGACTTCTAAAAGGCACCCATTTTACCCCTTTTTCAAGATTTAAGAAGAAGTCTTTTGTGTCTCCAGCATGTGTCTGTAAAGTTTCAGCTCAAAACACCCATCAGATTATTTATTATACCTTTGGAATTTTCTGCTCTGACCACAATGTAGCTGTTTTTGTTGCCTGTGTCTTTAATGCCAGTTCTCACACAGCTAGTTTAATTAGCACCGTGACAGACATGAAGGAAGCAGATCTCACATACGTTTGTGAGAATACTACAGTAAGAACTTTACCAATGATTGTTTGTTGTGGAGTTAATTCAAGCCTTTCTGCAGCGATGAGTCACACACAATGTCGTTACAAAGTTCATGGACATACACACAGACACACACACAGCGGACACACACGCATTTAACTTTGCACTGTTTTTGCACGCGAATGTAACAGGATGCACGTTAATAATCACTGCTGTGTGGATATCCGTTATGTTAATGTACAAAATAAACTTTGATTAAAGTGTCTTCAAACACAGCTGTGATGATAAAGACGGTAAAAATCATAAATCATTACAAACATGCGCTGTTTTAAAAAAGTTTTAAACTTGTAAAACTCATTCTTGATCACATTTGATGATGACTGATGATCACAGAGAGATGAACAGATCTTTTATTCTCGGTTGCTTTGTGCACGTCTTGTCTTGTTGATATGATTATACACGTTACTACAGACACGTTAATATGCGGCTGTCAATCAATTTGGTGGGCAGGGAAACCGCACTCCTATGTCACGTTGCGGTGGGCCTCAAAATGGCAGAGATTTGGATCCTCTTTTAACGTTAGGAAATAATTTTTTTTAAAAAAAGATTTATTTTGTTTCTATCACTTCAATATGACTGTGGACACACTATACCTACTCACAGTTCTGTCCAAACAGCTTACAAAAGATGATTTTCATCATAGGTGCCCTTTAAGCTTTATTTTATCCTTCTGTGCACTAATAAAAATAAAGGCATCTATCAATCATTTCATCAATTCTTTAATGGAATCAGTGTTTCTTTAGAAAAATGTTTTTAAGAAAAAAAGACAAAAATATACAGACACTGTCGGTAAACAGAGTAATTATTAAATATATTTTTCACTGCATTTGTCCAGTTACTAGTTTTAACTATGGAAATGAGTTGTTACATCATTAGTTATATCAGGTTAAAAAAAAAACATTTTTAGTCAAAGGTAGGCTTTGATCACTCTGTTATCCTGAAAATTCTGCAAACAGACAAAAAAATAAATGTCACACTTTTTTTAGAATAAAAGTTTGCATATATTCAGGCAAATTATGTATAAACCTATCCTTCTGTGTGCTTTGGTGTGTGTGTGTAAGAGCTGTTGAAGAGGAGATTTCAGTGCAGGAGAAAAAACTATAGAAAACAGCTTTGTAATTCATTCATTCATTTTCCTTTGGCTTTGTCCCTTTATTTATCAGGGGTCGCCACAGTGCAGAAAACATGTTAATGTGTATTTTGGATGTTTTCTACATTAGACTGAACACTTCATGAAAAGTCCAAAATCTTAAAACTGACAGGTCTTTAAAACAACTGTGTTTTTGCCTGTAATCACTTTAAAACTCCCTTTTAGAGCCTTTATTTCTGAGAAGGGTAACAGGAATCCCACCTCCTTAACAGAAAAAGGTGGTGCTAGAAAAACCCACGGGCTGAAGTTACATAACAATACTGCTCCAATACTGCTACCTAATTGTCTCCATATGCCTCAAACAAACTATGGTCAAGATATCGCTCTGTACAGTGAAAAGGAGAGTTGTGTCTCTAAAATAAACTGCATCCACAGCAGTGGATTCACTGCAGTTTTCAGCGTTATGACTGGAGTATATATGACGTGAATCTAAGCTCAGAGTGTACTGTGAACGGGAAGTGCTCGTCATAAACGCGGTGGTTGCTAAGCACCGATAACAACAACAGCAACAATAGTAAATGCTACAGGAATACCCTTCTGGACTGCTGAGACATGTCTGACTGAAGATGTTTGATGCTTTGTAAACAAATGGGCTCTGACAGCTTAACGTTAACTACTGAAAATACGTATCCAAAACCTATTTTAGAATTGAAGAGTTTTTCCATGGGAAGAACATTCTCTGGTTGTGTCACTGTTAGCTGCTAGATTATATGGGCATTACCATAGACTGGGAAAATATGACCATGCTGATCATCATACAATTGTTCACCACCCAATCAAGTCCTTGAATACAATTTAAAGGTTTATATTTCTGGATAGTTTAAGTTCATTGGTAAACAGATTAGTTGTTTTGTTGTCATTTATTAGAGACATTTTCCATGAAATTTAAATAGGTTTGATAAAAAGAAATGTTTGATAAAAATGTTTAATAAAAAAATAAGTAAAAATAAGGTCACACTTTATTTTGATGGTCTGTTTGTTAAATTTAAGTTACATTGCAACTAATTCTCATTAGATTATAAGTAGACTGGGTTTAGGGTTGGGGTTAGGGTTAGTGTAATCTTGGAGATGTGAAACAACATTGCCTTTGATGCATTGTTTTTGATTGATTTTTTCTCCCTAATTTACTGTTGGTGGCTGTTTTGCACCATTGACTTCCATTATAGCCAAATCTTTTTGATTACAAAACCATGACACCATATAATTATCTATTTTTGATTGTTGGTGGTTTGTAAGTTTGCAAAATTTTGTAACATTTGTAAGTTTTTCTGTTGATCATCAGTTGGCACCATTAACCCTTTAGATAGGCCAGTGTAAAAAAAAAAAAGCTTAGTTTCTGGATTTTATATGGCGTATAACAGCAAATTAAAGTGTGTGTATGTGTGTGTGAGTGTGTGTGAAAGTGACCTTTACTCACCTTGACGTGTCCGAGAAAATCAAAATGTGCATCTCAGCTCTCAGAACTACATGGAGTAAATAAAAACAAAGACTGTATGTTTATACACCATCAAATGTGGTTATGATGGAAGTCAGTGAGGGGCAACAACAGCCACTAACCGTAAATTAGGGGGGGAAAAATCCTGTCATTTTTAAACATGTAGTAGTTTTGATCAGGACTAGGGTTGATAAACAGATTTATGAAAAATAAACTAAAATACATTTATCCGATGCATTTTTACAGCACTTTAATTCAGTGGATGTTTTCATCCCTAAGATAACAAAAGATTAGTACATTTGAACAGTGCAAGGGTTAAGAACATGTGAATATGTGTAAAAAACACATTCAACTCATGCTTGTTTCTTTAGCAGTTTTGCAATGTAGATTGTGTAAAAGCAGCTTAACATAGAAGATTTCATAAACTGAAACTGTGTCATTCCAGTTTTAAGAGTTGAAGTTCATTTTAGTTCATTTCAGTGTGGTTTAAATTTCACTGCTGAAAGTCCAAACACTGACGAGGAAATCCGCCGATGTGCACATTGTAGGACATTTACAAGATTTTATACAATATTATAGGCTACACAAATATACATATTTTACATTATTTCCAAACATATTGAAATTTCTATTTTTTTTTTAAAAATGTTGTTTGCTTAAAATCTCAGGGGGTTTTCAATGGAAAATGATAGACCATAGAGCAAATATTACCCAACTTTGGCCATCTAAAATGAAGTGTCTATCTCTGCTTCACAGCAGTCAACCACACCTGCTGTCAAATTTGCTCTAAGTGTTTTTAAGTGTTTATATTATTATGTTATATTACTTAATTTGAACTGTGCCTGTGTATGCTTACACTTGTCTCGTCTACCCATCACAATACGAACAAATCAGAACTTGTTTTATTGAGAGAAAAGAGACCTGACTTTATGAATGAGTAATTGCTCAACATAATGTTGAACAAGTAGGTAATTGCTGTCTGTAGTAATGATATCCAAGAGTGTAGTAAATGGCCATGAGCTACTGGCAATGAACTGCTGTATCTGCCGCATTAAAGTAAATCCTTTCATTCATAAAGTCATAATGTCCTGCCTGGAGCTGCGGTATATTCAAACACCCATAAATCTACACCACGCTCTTCTTGCTCCCGTTCTTCCGAGTGTCTTGTGCATTTTTATAGGGTGAATCACATATTGGGAAAAAGTGAATCTTGTAACGTCATTTAGTCACATTTCATTGCCTAACCATTCCAGATGTTTTAAATTCAGCTTCTTTTGAAATAGTGTATAAATGTCAGAAATGTTCATGAAAAGATGGGGGAATAGTCTGAAATTTTAAAGAGTAGGTTCTGTTGGATTCTAGGCTGCACCTAAAATCAAGACACAAAATTTCCATATTTATTCACCATAACTAAGACACAAAATATACAATTGACATTGAAATTGTATAAATCCATGTATTTAACGTGTTTTATAGGCTAAGAATTTCAGCAGAAAAAATTAAGATTCCAAAATGCCAAATTATAATAATAATAATTTAATAATACATAATATTAAATAAAATAAATTATAGTAAATTAATTGCATAAATTAGCATTAACAAACAAACAATTTGAATGAATGAATGAATGAATGAATGAAGGCCTAGTTAGCTAAACATCATCTTGAACCTGAATATCATCTCCAACCTGTTTGCTATTTTTATTCTCAGTCTATTAAGTTTGATAGCAAAACATTGAGATTACGTGTGTGCTTAAAACACACACAATGCATCTTTTTTAACTAGCAGACATTAAAACATTATGATTATGGCTGTTTATATGAGCACCCGTGTTGTTTACAGGTTTTCTCCGGTGGTTCGCTACATATCTAGAAGTTGGTAACTCTCTGACAGTGAGTAATCAGACACCCCAGATTAAGTTCTCCAAGCCAACACCCATTCACTCTAAGCAGACATGCTCAAGTGATGAGGGAGGAGAGGGAGGAGAAAAGAGGCAAGTAGAGACAGAACCGCTTATCCACTTCTTCCACTCCTCTGCCTTTGAAACAAAAACACTAATCTAGGAAGGAAAAAGTAAATACTGAGTAAATGCTAAATTATTCTTGCTCGGTACTGAACATATAATCATTATGAATCAAGTCATTATTGTAGTTAATTTAATGACATGATTTGATCAAATGTTTTGGCAGACCCCTAATATAGACCTACTTATTTTTAATAGAACCGTGCTATTTATTTTGCTGACGTATGTACTTACATTACAGTAAATGTCCTTAATTTTATCATTTGCACAGTGGGTAGCACAATTGCCTCACAGCAAGAAGGTCACTGGTTCGAGCTTCAGCTGGGTCTGGGTGGAGACCCCAGATTAATAAAGGGACTAAGCCGAAAAGAAAATGAATGAAAGAATGAATGAATGGCTATGATAATGTTTTGAATATTTTAGCTTATCTATGAACATGATTTCTCCAAATGAGTCCCATAGGATGTAATAAAGATGATAACTTCTATGATTGCACACTCAGTCACAGTATCATCAAAACTGCAGCTTTGTTTGTTGTGAATACACACCCTCTAGTGGCAAAAATATGACATAAGCTGACATATAAGCGCAAGCGCACTGCAAGCGTCCCAAGTTCGAATCCCAAACTCAAATTTCCACATTTATTCTCCATAACTTAGAGACTAAGTATACAGTTAACGTAAAATGCTATCAATACGTGTATTTAATATGTTTTATAGGCCAATAAATTTATATACAACTTGCAATTTATATACAAAATGCAAATATGAACAAAAATACGTTTTTGGATGAAAAATAAAAGATTTTTTGGCTGTATGTAGAATTCAGATACTCTTGTTATTAGTGACACTGGTGGCCTTTAAGTGAACTGCAGTCAGCAGCTTATTTCTCATGCTTGCACTTCTGTGCATGTAACATCCCCGTATACTGTGTCCCAATATACTTACTTTTTTGATCTTTGATTATACATTTTTTTCAAAATATGGAAATACCTTTGCAGTGATTGCTGATAATGAACATCCAGATGCCAACAACACTGCTGAAAGCTACATTTATATCAAAATTAAAATATGTGCTATGTGCCTTTCTCTTAATAACAAAATAATGCATATGCATATGCATATGCATAATGCAATAATGCAAGACCTTCAGACAGGCTATACAGACAACTTACTGTACACTGTAAAAAATGTTGGCTTTCACCCAATCGATTTATGTTAGGACAACATGAAGGAATTAGGTTAACTTGTTCGTTTTTGCAAATTTAAGTAGATTGTACATAAAACAATTAAGTTGTCTCAAAAATATTCAAGAATTGTGTTGTTTCAGCTCATTTTAAATACATAGTTTGAACAAGTATCAAACATTATTTATTTTATTTTATTTTATTTTTTATTTATTTATTTTTTTAGTGTAGGAAGTCTTGGAAAGTCTAATTTTTTAATTAAATCTGTGCACACTTTAGCTTAAAAAGTGATTTATGCTGTAGATGAAAATTCTTGCATACAGCAAATTTCAATTTAAGCAACCTCAAACAGAAATGTTTTTTTTGTTGCATCCACCTATTAAACTGATGGTTGTGATGAGTGTTGGAAATAAAAGGCTTGCCTGTGCACATGCATTTATGGTGCACATTTGTAGAGGTGTTGTTTCTGTGTCTTTATTTTATTATTCTTTAACATTATAGTTTGTGCATTAAATATTTGGTACAGTACATCATCGTAACCTTCAAAAGAAAAGGTATGACAATAGCAGCTTTGGGTGGAAGGAATGTCTGTTGGGTTTTTTTTTTTATTCATTGCTTCCTAAGAAGGCCAATCGTGCTGAACTGGGACGGGTGCAGTAGCTCATCACAAGAGTGGGCTTCAGTCCATATTGCGTAATCTGGAAATCCAGACCTGGCTAGTTTCATTCAACTGAAATGTTAGAATAGAAACGATAGAAACCAAGACATACCCTTTAAAAGATTTAAATATTGGCATAACAATAAAAACCTGCTGATTCTGGCCCGGTAGCTTTAAAGACGGCTTAAAAGCACACACATACCACAGCAAAGTCCCTCAGGCAAGTCTCTAAAAGACACGTAAATCCTGGTGTGCAACATTTAGCAGTAGATTGTCTCGATGCTGTACTCTTGTGATCGGTTTCAAAGATTTAAAAACTGCCTTGTTTCAGAATAATTCTTGATGTCGATGCAACCCAAAAATGCTTGACGTGAAAACTAAAATAATGAGTTCTTTTCAAAGTGTTTTGAAATGGAAATATTGAATGCATCATCAATGAATACGACAATGGAAAATAATAACACCCCATCCTCCATACATTATTAAAAATTAAAGTTAATGAATGTGTTGCTCAGTTGTTTTTGTTTTGTTGACTTTTGTTTTGGATGCTTTTAAAAAGCACACAGATGTTTTGTATGTTTATCTTATTAATCGCCTTCAGAGATACTACTGTGGCTGGAGTTAAATGGGATTTAAAACAAGAATAAGGCTGCTCTTTTATCAGATCTAGACCATTGGGTGCCATTAAAATACATAACAGACGATGTCCTGTTCTTTACTGCTGATGTTTGATCCGCAAATACGATGCTCATCTGAAAATGATTCCACCCTCGTAACTGACAGGTGGCCTGGCCGCATACTTCAGTCTGTTTGTGATGGATGTGAATATTTATTCTGACCTGCTCTTATTGAAATAAAACGGCAATGTGAGAAAGGTATTCAATTGTGGATCCAATAGTGATCCAGAAGGTTTAGTATTCCAATTCATAATTTTAAAGGTTTATTTTAGTTTAATAAGATAGATGATGATCTTAATAAAGGGTGCGTCCATTTCTGTCACCAGTTCTTCAACTAGGAATGTATCAGATGCTCCAGATCTGTATCTCTTGTCATCCAACATGTCACTTTAATGCATAGATCAATGCATGACCATATATACTTTTATGTTGTATTAATTGTAATTTAGTAACATTAATATCTGCAGTCTTCAACTTAGATATTCACATATGCTTTTCACAACATGCAGTACAATTGCAATGCAAATGTGGGTGTTTAATGCATTGCAGGAATGCCAAGCTGCCAAGCCCTGCAATGTTACCTGGAGCAAATAACACTGGAAAATGTTCATAATATACCTTAACTTCAAATCAGGTAAACTTAAAGTACACAAAACATGCATTTACTGCATACTAACACGTGAATGATGCCCCAAAAGTCTTGTGCACCTTCCTTCTGGCTGGCCAAACCCCTGGCCAAGCCCTGTCTGATTAGTGTAATGGTTTGCTACAGTAAAGCTTCTCCACAATGTCCCGGAGATCCAGCCCGGACATGCACTTTCTTGCCTTTCCTTCCCTTCTACGTCTGACGTCCTTTAAGGAGCTTGTGCACAAAAGCATAGTTAGCGCTTATTACTCATCTTAAACACCCATACAAAGTGATGATTGCCGAACCATGATCTCACACCTTTCACACCTGGTTTATACTATGATAGTTGTAGACGATTGCGTAATGCTATTAAATGCCCATCTGTGACACCCAACTGCTGCCATTTTGTGTTGACTTGCACGAGAAATGAGAAATTGTCTGACTATGCAGGGTGTATTATGCGTGGGAACATTTATCAGTGGTCATTAAATACTATAGTTTACAGTTAGAGCAAAGTGTGCTGTGTTTTTTGTGTCAGCTTAGCTGATGTTTTTCCACAGCCCTCTTCATACGTAATCGTATGTATACACATATGGTGGAGTTTAGAGCCATTAGCTTCGTTAGCCGCTAGCACTACTGTGCAGAATGTGTGTGTGCGCACATTTTCCAATATCAATACAGAAGGAAACTGTGTTCCCTGTTCCCTTGTAAATCTCAACAATGCAACTGTTCAGCTCAGGGGGGAAAAATGCCCTGCCAGATCCAAACGCTGGCAAAAGTGGATGGAAAAAAGCCTTTCATTAATGTGAAAGTTGCTGCGCGCCCCACCCAGATGAAAAGAGCAGAGGTTAACATGCTCTCTATGGCTGTCCAGCCAACCAGATACTGAGGCAGAAACACACCCGCTGGCAGATGGTGAGAGCTACGCTGTATTTTCAGAGTTTCTACTGGAATGCCTGTCCTCAAGTCTCAAGCCTCTCCTTGCATTTTCTCATTCCACCTGGGGCAAAGCCCGGGGCTGGGTGTGACACCATTTATCTTACTACTTTCTCTCTGTACCTGTCTAACAGGTAGGGTGTGTGTGTGAGTGCGTATGTGTGTAAGTGAGTGTGTGTGAGAGCAGGCAGCTCCACCCCCTCAAGAGTGTGTATAAAATTGGTCAGCCAGCTGCAGAGAGACACGCAGAGGGACTTTGACTCTCCTTTGTGAGCAACCTCCTCCACTCACTCCTCTCTCAGAGAGCACTCTCGTACCTCCTTCTCAGCAACTCAAAGACACAGGCATCATGTCAACCAGGTTCTCCAGTGGCGGCTCCATCAGAAAGACCTACTCCAGCCAGTCAGCCTATGCAGTACCTGCCGGCTCTAGCAGGATGAGCTCAGTGACCAGCGTCAGGAGATCTGGTGTGGGTGCCAGCCAAAGCTTTGGTGCAGGTGCAGGCTTCGGTGCCGGTGGCAGCAGCTACGGCTTCAGCAGCAGCAGCATGGGTGGAGGCTATGGAAGTGGTCTTGGTGGAGGTCTCGGTGGAGGCATGGGCTTCGTTGCGGCTCCTATCACAGCTGTAACTGTCAACCAGAGCCTGTTGGCCCCCCTCAACCTGGAAATTGACCCCACAATTCAGGCTGTCCGTACTCAGGAGAAAGAGCAGATCAAGACCCTCAACAACCGCTTCGCTTCCTTCATCGACAAAGTAAGTATTCATGCATTTTGTCTCTTTGTATTTTTTTTTTATTGTATGCAAATTTGCTAGAATGATATTGTGGAGCACTGAGTGTAGTGCATTCAAATGCAGACCTCATTTTATTACTAAGTGTGACCTTTGAACAAGTGACTCTTAACACTGGATGCCTTAAGTATTACAACACAGTATAATAGCTTGCAGCTGTAAAAAAAAAATGAGTGTGAGAGTATGCTCCCTTTTATAACAGCATTCTGTAAGCACATCTACAAGCTAGCCTTTTTCTTTGAGTTAGGATAAGTTTCATTTCATGTCAACGTGGGACTCTCTTGGTACTAGAATATCAGTAGTGAATAGCTAATCAGCTAATGTAAATTCAACAGATGTTAAACCATTTGCGCTAGCTCTCTCTTTCATGGCTTTAGCCTTGGAAAAAAGTCCTCAAAAACCCATGACAGACTATCCAAATATGGGTGGAGTTTAGGTAATAACCTAGCAACCATGTTAGTCATAGATACACAAGTACATTAGAGAGCGGTGTGTGTGTAGTCCAAAGTCAAGACTTTATTACCCCACTAAAATTTTGTACAGGTTATGAAATTTAATATAGTCTCTCTGATTCGATTAAGACAAAAAGCTTGTCTTTGATACACCTATATTTGGCTGCAAACAAACACTTCACAACTTTCTGAGCAAATGTGGACAGAAGACACACCCTAAAGGGCATGCAGTCTGCACACACACACACACACCTTTATTTTTTAGTGCCTGTGGGAGAATTTGCAGTAAGCTGTGTGTGACCAGGATGAGTCATCTGGACCATAGACGCTACCAACTTTTGCTCTGCTTTATAACTTGCTAGCAAGTTGCAGGGTCAAAGACTATGCCAATAAAAAATATGTGTTGAGGTTGAATATAACATGGAAATGTATCATTTTTAGTGGTTATTGCCATTTTCAGAGGTTATATACTTGCTGCAGATACCAAGTGAAAAGGTACAACTACATCCAATCAAGTAGATCACTAGATAGACAGGTGCTGTCAAGTATGGATGATTTCCAAGGTCCACACACAAAACCTGCCTTAGGGTGTGGCAGGTATGTCTAGTTTCTCTGATGTTGCTCCACTGTTTTATCTGTAAAGTAATGCAGGTTTTGGGTGAGGCCATTAGTGGACTTTTTTTCCCAGTCTTGCAGCTTGTGTGCAGCACTGCCACACCCAGTCAGTCCACTTTCACCTTCCCCTCCTCTGTCCCTCACTCCACCCTGCAGAAAAATGCCTCCTGAAATGACTCATAGCCATTTGTATTGTGCTAAACAATGCTTCCTGAGAGCATATACAAAGAGACTAAAAGAGTCAGGAATACAAATGAGTCATACAAGCCAAACAAAGCCATCTTTATTAATTCATTCATGACTTTTTTTCGAAATGCATTACATTTTTTAACCCCTAAGGTGCTTGAAAAACAAAAAAACGCAAATGTCTTTGTTTTTCCCCCCTTAGGTGCGCTTCCTGGAACAGCAGAACAAGATGCTGGAGACCAAATGGAGTCTTCTCCAAGAACAGACCACCACACGTTCCAACATCGATGCCATGTTTGAGGCATACATCGCTAACCTGCGCAGACAGCTCGATGGACTGGGAAATGAGAAGATGAAGCTGGAGGGAGAGCTGAAGAACATGCAGGGCCTGGTTGAGGACTTCAAGAACAAGTGAGTGAAGTTTATTACATCATTGAATAATTTGACCAATAAACAGCATTGACTCACTTGCATCGTCCCATCTCTTGACAGGTACGAGGATGAGATCAACAAGCGTGCTTCCGTAGAGAATGAGTTTGTCCTGCTCAAGAAGGTAATGATCGTTTGCCTTTTCTGTTCTTGTATCCTTTTTGAACTACATAATGTTTTTAACAACAACAATGGTATAATGTCCTCTTATTTTCTTTCAGGATGTTGATGCAGCCTACATGAACAAGGTTGAGCTTGAGGCCAAGGTTGATGCTCTTCAAGATGAGATCAACTTCCTCAGGGCAGTCTACGAGGCTGTAAGTCAAAATCTGTTGTGTTTTGGCACAGAGTTCTGCTGTTTTTTAAGGAAGGGTAATTAATTGGCCTTCGTTTGCAGGAACTCCGTGAGCTCCAGTCTCAGATCAAGGACACATCAGTTGTTGTAGAAATGGACAACAGCAGAAACCTGGATATGGACTCCATCGTGGCTGAAGTCCGTGCTCAGTATGAGGACATCGCCAACCGCAGCCGTGCCGAGGCAGAGAGCTGGTACAAACAGAAGGTGGGTCAAACTCTAAAAGCTTCAACTCTTTGATTCTACCTCATCTGTCTATGCAAGTGCTTATTTTTGGCATTGTGTTCCAGTTTGAGGAGATGCAGAGCACCGCTGGTCAGTATGGTGATGACCTCCGCTCAACAAAGGCTGAGATTGCTGATCTCAACCGCATGATCGCCCGCCTGCAGAACGAGATTGATGCTGTCAAGGCACAGGTAGAGTGGAGCAAGTGTTGATACATAAATAGTTTGCATCTTGTTCATGTAAAGACCCTGACTTCAATCGATATTGCTGTTTAGCGTGCCAACTTGGAGGCTCAGATTGCTGAGGCTGAGGAGCGTGGCGAGCTGGCAGTGAAAGATGCCAAGCTCCGCATCAGGGAGCTGGAGGAAGCTCTCCAGAGGGCCAAGCAAGACATGGCCCGCCAGGTCCGCGAGTACCAGGAGCTCATGAACGTCAAACTGGCCCTGGACATTGAGATCGCCACCTACAGGAAGCTGTTGGAGGGAGAGGAGAGCAGGTAGGAAGTCTTGGACACTTAACTTATTGTCATTAAAAAAAACATGGTGCCGAAAAACATCACTAAGCAAATCCGTTGTCTTCTTCATTCAGACTGTCCAGCGGTGGAGCTCAAGCTACCATTCATGTTCAGCAGACCTCCGGAGGTGTTTCATCTGGTAAATATATCAATCACTGTCTTAAAATCTTTTTGTAATCTCAAGTCATGTTAGATAAGTGTCTGATTTATTATTATTTCTTGTTGCAGGTTACGGTGGTAGCGGCTCTGGTTTCGGCTACAGCAGTGGCTACAGCAGTGGTGGGTCAGGATTCGGTGGTGGGTCAGGATTCGGTGCTGGTTCAGGATATGGTGGAGGCTCCATCAGCAAAACCAGTGTCACCACCGTCAGCAGTAAACGCTATTAAGGAGAAGCCCCCTCCCCCAAACCTCCAGCCGACACAGTTTCCTACCTTCCTTACCTGCAACTAGATCCCTCTGAACCTTCTTACAACTCAAACCATCTATGGTGCTATATTTTAGCCAGACAGCTGTCCCCCGTTAATGAGGAGATGTGGACGATGATTTCTTAAACACAAAATAAGTTTTAGGTTGTTCTGTGTGTTGATGGTAGTTACCCATATCATGCATCTCCTGTCTGGTGGAGTCACTGCCATTTTAAATCATCAAGCCAACTACACTAAAATGATACCAGGAAGAATCTGTGCTCCAAGCCACTGAATAGTCTTATTACTGCACTGATATGTATGGGGAAAGTTAGACACATAGAAACCACCTCAGCCTACGTAGTACTATGGTTTCACTGGATCAGGGGTATGCTATATAAGTTCCAGAATGTCTTGTTTGAATGTTTTGTGCTGTTACAAGCTCCCTGCTGTAGTTTTGTTGACTAATCTGACTTTTGCCATTTTGCTATGGCTGTCAGGGTCAGTTTACCTATTTTCTATAAAATGTACATGACAGTCAGCCGATAACTGATGACAATCGATTGTGGGCGACAAATGTCCAGTTACCTCACATTCAAGGGAGATCTGTTACAGCAAAAAACAGGCACAATGGGATTTTTGTGGACCATCCCTCCTTAACCTTGTGTACTTTCCGGGTTGGAAGTGGTGACTGTACTACCTTACACATTCCCCTGTATTCAAATGGCTTCCGAGCATATTTTACATCCCCGGTTATAAATGGAAAATGCAAGAAAACTGAAACAATGTTCAACCAGATTTATTTGGTATTGATTGACTTGACACCAACTTGAAATTTGAATACAATAAATCTGAGACCACAAGTTTTGCCTTGCTTTGTCTTTCATTGCTTTTCACTTGAAATTTGTATATAAAAACTTGTCAGCATAAAACTTTGAAAAGTATAGATAGACAAAAAATATTTCAATACATTTTCACAAACATTTTTCAACACTTAAAAAAGTTCATTAGTAATTTAGATTTAAGTTCACCATACAATGATAATTGACTTGAATGATCTCTCTCTTTAATATCATTAATAAAAGTTCTTCCTAACATGTTAACATCTTGTAAAGCACAATAAGCATAAAGTGATGCCACATAAAACCTTTTGGTAAAAAAAAAACAATTTGTTAAAAACATGAAGAACATTATAATAATAACCTAAAAAAACACTTTTTTATTATAAACAAATTTTTGAGAAATAAACTTTAAGGTTAATTCATTTAAACTCTAATGAACTTTAAAGGTTCCTCATGAGACAACTGAGGTCAATAAAGACTTCTTAGTCAGACTTTACAATAATCTTTTATTAATTAATGTATTTACTAACACTGAGTAACAATGAACAATATTTGTATAGCATATTATTCATAGTTGCATATTTAGTAATGCATTATTTAAATCCAAAGTTGTGTTTGTAATATTAGTTAATGCAGTGTGAGTTAACAAGAACTATGAACAATTTTCTTTTTATTAACTTAAAAAAAAGACTAAATAATACTGTAATTCATACATTGCTTGTTAATGTTAGGAAATACATTAATTAACATTAAATAATGCAACCTTATTGTAAAGTGTTACACTTTTTTTAAATCATTGTAGTTTGGTCCTCCTGGTTTGGACTACACCAAAAAAAAAAAAAAAAAAAAAAAAAAAAGAACATTTTTAATAGCAAAACTTTAAACACAAAACAGAAAAAAAAATGTTTTAATCAGTTTTCTTTATTTTATCATACCTTTCCGATGCTTGTTTTAAAGTATCCATACCCAGCAAAACTGTGATCCTTTTCAGTGGTTCAAACAAACACACTAGCAGAGCAATCGCTGCCTTGTTAGATTAACTGAACCAAATATGTCAAGTGTGAATACACCCACACAATTATTTTCTTCTAATGAGTCTTTCCAGGAACACTTTTCTTTTTAAAATATGAATTTCTAACCTTCTTTCAGCATTAATCAAGCATAATATTTCATGACGAAGAGAGTATTTAAACATATTTTACTTTTTAAAAGTCATAAATTAATTTATTTTTGTATTACATTTGCTGTGGTAAATAGTTGGCATTGTTTAGTGTATTTTCAGTACTGGTCTGTGCTGTCTCTGGGTCCTGGGGATGTTCTGGTACCTCTTCTTTTGCAGCTCTGCATACACACATGTACACCAGAATTGCTGTCCCAATTAAAGTTGTGAGAACACCTGCAACAATTGGCATTGCAGCCGGTGGATTGTATACTGCAAAAGACAAAGAATGTGTACATCAGCAATGCATTGCAATAAAATATAAAAAACTAATAAAATTATATATATAGCCTATAATTTTTATTTTTGTATTTTTTAATGGTCAGCGTGAAATTGTGGTGTACTTTTAAACTTTCAAAATATGTTCAAGCTACATATATTGATTTACAAGGTTAAATGAAATAGTTTAGCCATGTGATCAGATTCTAAGATATAGCCTGTTACCTGATACATATAAAGTAAAACAGCTTCTAATATGACTGAGGCATGATTGAAAGTACTATTCATTATTTTAGACGAATTGTGCACTAATGTGTGCTAGCTTCATTTACAAGGCTTAAAAGTAGCTTAGCACTGCCCTCTGGTGTTTGAAATCCTCTAGTGTTCAAAATACTGAACTACACACTGAAAATAAGAGGCGCAGAATCCCGAGCTAAAAGTGAATGTTCTCAGAACATTCCGTAACGTTCATTAAAAGGTAAGTAAACGTAAACACGTACCGTTATAGAAGAAATATTTTTGGAACAGGAATAACGTTGATAGAAAAACGGTCTTAGAACATTATCTTCCTTTTGGCCTACATTTGCTGTGGAAAGTGGTTGGCTTTGTTTTAATAATTATGGAAACGTTTTAACGTTCTAAATATTATTATAGCGTGGATGGAATGTTTTAATGGCTAATCTTTTAAATAGTTCTAAGAACATTAATACAACGGAAACTGAAACGTTGAAAACATTCATTCGTTCATTCATTCGTTCATTCATTCATTCATTCATTGACAGTGGAATGAACTGCCAACTTATCCAGCATATGTTTTACACAGCAGATGCCATTCCAGCTGCAACCCAGTACTGAGAAACACTCATTCAGACACATACATGACGGCCAATATAGTTTATTCAATTCACCTATACCACCTGTATGTGGCCAAACACCTGAGCACCCAGAGGAAACCCATTAAAACACGGGAAGAACATGCAAACACACAGAAATGGCAACTGACCCATCTAGGACTCGAACCAGAAATCTTCCTGCTGTGAGGCAACAGTACTAACCACTGAGACAATAATTACATCACTGAAAATAATTAAAAGCAAAAAAGCAGGAAAAGATAACCTTTCCACCATAACATCACATATCTTTCCATCCAAACTCCAAATATCCTTAAAGCCCTCAACATTGTCCATCAATATACAATAATTCAATTCCAGGTGTATTCTAGCTCTTATTGTGCATTTAAAAAACAATAGATCACCTCAATATTTTGTTCCATTTTCCTCTTTCTTGTTTTGAAGGTTATTATAACCAAAAAGTACTCAAATATATTGATTGAAAAACTGGACGTTTTAAGCGTTCTAAGAAAATTAAATAACTTAATGGAAATAATAAGGAAACAGTTTACAACTAAAAATTGTAAGCTGGAAAGATGTTAAAATGTGCTGAAACAGTTATTAATGTAAAGTGTAACGCATAACAAATTAGTCTGTTTGTACTCACTGTAAATGAAGACGGCATTGCTGGGTTGAGACACTTGTCTGCTTTTTGAAGAATCAAGCTGGAATGCACATTCATACTCTCCTTCTACTGGGGCAGACAGTGTGACAGACTTTAAGTATTGTGGTCGGCTGTAAATTTCCCTAAAGGATTGCCCGTTCTTTCTAAATATGTAGTACCCCTAAACAGGAAGAAAAGGCTGTTATTGTTTTAATGTAATTAAAGAACAATTCATTGTAATGGTTTTAGGTGACTTACATAGTCTTGTGTTTTTAAATTAGTAGAGTTGATGGAGCAGACGATTTCCACATTTTGTTTTTCTGTAACATATAGTTTGGGGACAGGACCATGCGAAAATACAGACAGTGTTGGACGGGGCATTGCATCTGAAGGAAAAGTGGACAATTCAGATGGAGACATTATTCAAAGGTAAAAATCATGAAGAAAGATGTCAGACCATTGAGACCACATCATTTATTATTATTATTTGTTGGCTTTAATATAATAGCTTCATTTGCACATACAAATGTTTGTAAATACAAGTGAAAAATGAGTCATTAATGGCTTCTTGAGTTGAATTTTCGACTGGAAATCTTTGTGAATGAATCGTTTTAAACATGGTCAGGGGACAATTATTTTTGTAGTTATTTCATTAGTTTCTCCCCACAATGTTTATATGGCATGTCTTGTGAAAAAAATGGGCAAATCCTGGCAATAAATCACTTAGTTTAACAAAATTATATAAATTACAAAATAAATAGCTCCACACACTACCTGACTAAAGTCTTGTCGCCTATTCAAGTTTTAGGAATAACAAACAATAATTTGATTTCTAGTTGATCATTTGGTATCAGAAGTGGCTTATATGAAAGGCAAAGGCCTCTAGATTGTACTTATTTTACCAAATAAAATATGATCATGCCTTGATTTTTAATTATTTAATCAGGACAGTAAGGTCTGACTTTGCTGAGACAAAATTGTTGTACAGTTATTGTACAGTACAAAATATAAAGTCATGGTGCAGTGGAAAAATAATTAATATTGTGTATGACTCCCATGAGCTTGGGCAACTGCATCTATACATCTCTGCGATGACTCAAATAATTAATTAAGTCATTTGCAAAGGCAAAGAAAGCCTCCTAGCAGGACTTGCAGGCCTCCTTCTAGCCCTGACATGCTCAATAATGTTCAAGTCTGGTGACTGGGCTGGCCAGTCCTGGAGTACATTGACCTTATTTGCTTTCAGGAACTTTGATGTGGAGGCTGAAGTATGAGTACAATTTGCCCTCTCCTGTGGTTTGTAATGTAATTGGCAGCACAAATGTCCTGACACCTCAGGCTGTTGATGTTGCCATCTACTCTACAGATCTTTTGCACGTCCCAATACTGAATGTAACCTCAAACCATGATTTTTTCTTCACCAAACCTGACTGATTTCTGTGAGAGTCTTGGGTCCAGTTCCAATAGGTCTACTGCAGTATTTGTGATGACTGGGAAGCAGTTCAACAGATTATTCACTAGAAAAATCTACCTACTGCCACTTTTCCAAATGACCAACTAGAAGTCAAGTTATTATTTGTTGCTCTTACAACTGGGATAATTAACAAAACTTTTGTCATAGTGTATATTTGCCACATAGAACAAATGTGCACTTTAAAACATGTTTCAACACTGACTTTGTAATATAAATCTGAAGAATTAAACTCAGTCTGACTCACCTGAGCAAGCGATAAAGAGAGTGCCTCGCTCTTTGCATGACTCCGTAAGATTAAATATACAATCTTTGATCTTATTTTCTTTCCCACTGCATTTGATGTCCCCAATTGTGTCCGTGAACAGCCGTGTGCTGTCAGAAAGTCTTTGCCAATTCCGCACATGCCCACATCCCAGATTCCTGCACACCACTGAAGCTGTGGCGGCAGCGGCCTGAGAATCAGCTTCAGTGTCCAACTGCTTCTGACAAACAGGCCTCCACTGGAACTTCAACTTTATATTCAGATATCCCATACAGCTCTCGCCACGCTCCTTTTCCCACAGCTGAACTGTAAGACTTTCTAATGCATCACAAAAAATACAAATAAATCAAATATACAGCTCTGGAAAAAAATATTAAGAACACTCAAAAGTTATTTCAAATTTGTCTGGATTTGTCAATTAAAGGGATATTTTACCCAAAAATGAACGTTTCGTCACCATTTACTCGTACTCAAGTGGTTCTGGAACAATGCAAGTCAATGGTGGATTAATGAATGAGTAAAATAGTCATTTTTGCGTGAACTATCCCTTTAAAAAATATCTGTTTTCGGTAAAATGGTCATTTGTTCTATTTTCTAAAATACTGATAAATAATGAAAAATCTCATTTTAAATAAACAATATTAGCATTTACAGATATATAGCTATGAATAAAATAGTATACCCTTTGAAAATATCCTGCCTCTCTGGAAACACAATGTAAATTCAGAGAAACTGAGAATTTTAAAGTTTGATTTTTTTCATAACTGCATTTGTGCGTGTATATTTATATACAGTATATACTTACCTGGGATGGCTTGTTTAGTAACCAGGGGTGAGTGTAAGACTTTTCCATTGTACACCATCTCCATAGAGCAGCCAAACTCTACTGGGACAAACATATTCTTCTGACTTGAATAAGTACTACTGATGTCTGTGAGAAACGAAGAGCCGAGCAATGTCCAGTTGTTTGCAGAGGTGAAGGGGAGGTAGCGGTAAAACTGGCTCATTGTGAAGTTTGTATATGTGTTTGGGGTTACATTACAGGACACAGTGTAATTGCCACCCTCAAGAAAGAAATCAGGGTTCACTGTTATGTTAGGAGGAGAGAGGGCAGCTGGTGAAAGAAAAAGAGAAACACCCTCATAGAAATCTGATATATGGCAATACATGTAAATGACATATATGACATACAAGTTCACATTCACACTGCAAGCGTACTGTGCCAAAGCCCAACCTAACTGCGCTCTGGCATACCTCTTCCAAGGATTCCACAATTCAGAGCACTCACACTTGTCAAACGAACCAGGAGAAGCGCCTGGGCACAGTTCGGAAGCCTAGTGCAATTACACCCTTAATGGCCATTTATAAACATAGATGTAATTCAGTGGTTGGCTTATTTATTGAAGTTTGCTTTTGAAAACTGGAGGGGGGGGGGGGGTCACTCGATATCAAGCTGATGTATTATGCATGATGACAAGCTAACTATAGCTTCTCTCATGGACGTGTATAAGAAAGACATTGAGGTTTCCAGAAATGTCCACATCTGCCCCTTGTGGACTTATGAGAAATGTCACGCATGAGAAAATGTGGCCCAGGTAATATATTTGAGATTGTCAAAAACGCTCATGTCGCCCTCTAGTGGAATCGCTTGAGTGAAACTAAATCTGCAAGAAGACGTAGTCCAGGGTACATATTTGTTGGTTCTCAAAAATGTAGTCCTGGGCTACATTTATACAGTTATATACAGTTGAAGTCAGAGTTATTCGCCCTCCTGTGAATTATTTACTTTTTCAAATATTTCCCAAATGATGTTTAACAGATCAAGATTTTTTTCACAGTATTTAACATAATTTGTTTCTGGAGAAAGTCTTATTTGTTTTATTATGGCTAGAATAAAAGCTGATTATAATTTTTAACAATTTTATTTTTAATCCCCTTAAGCAATA
>CAIGQQ010034734.1:8683542-8716020 GCA_903798035.1 Danio albolineatus | reverse complement strand
ATTTATTTATTTATTTATTTATTTATTTATTTATTTATTTATTTATTCACTTATTTATTTATTTATTTATTTATTACTGTATACTGTTATGTACACACACACAATGTGGACTACCATTAAGTCAAACTGAAAGTTGTAATTATTTTGAAGACTTATTAAGAGTGTCTGTTTGTGTTTCAGTATATTACATCCACATTCCAGACAGCTGATGTGACTGATATCCCTATCAGTAAATGGCTAGGAGCGTTAAAGGAATATCTGCGTACACAAAATACAGTATAAATACAATGCCTAGAAACTAATAGGGAGAAAGAAGAAATATGACTAAATTTGGCCTGTTTTCCTTGTGATGAAGCACATCACAATCTCTAACACTCTACGCTATTTATCCAAGACTAAGTTGCTACCTAAAATTTTAAACTTATATTTTATTTCAACTTACATTATATTACACTGAAGAAAAAAAGTGTTAAGTTGTTAAAAAGTTAAAGTAACATAGAAACATGTGAACCCCATTGCTTGCTGATAATTTCATTTTTGACAGCATGTCTATAAAATGTGCACCAGTAAAATATTAGAAATGCTATTACTGTAACAATTTACAATCATTCCAGAAACACTTTTATAACACTTTTCCCCACAACAATACAAGTCTAAACACTCATGATGGAAAGCAGGTCTGTTTTTTTGTGCCTTAGGGGTGCATACTCTGTAAAATTGCATAAAGCATGTAGGAAACTGTACCAAGCATTTTTACTGGGTCTTTTAAATTGCTGTGTCAAGGGTGTTCTGTTGTTTTCCATTAACAGAAAATGATTACTTCGTGGTTAAGAAGACAAAAGCCTTCAATATACACTTGCCAAACTTGTGACAAGTCATTAGCTCAATACTAATGCTGATATTGCTCCAAGTAGGCCAAGCTGTCAAATGTTCACTGCAAAGGAAGCAAGCAAAAGATAAGACCTCCAGCACATGGTTATTGGGATGTTTTAGATATCCATCTTCAATCAAGCTGAAAGAGTTTTGTCTTAAATGTTAAATATGTCTTGTATGTTAAATATGCAACTAGGTGGTTGAAGGGAATTGATCCTTTCTGATTCTCAAAGTATGTATGTTAATGTTTTTAGAAATCTCAAGAAACTTGTAAGGGTCACACTCTTAAAATTAAAAACCAAAGTAACAAAATACATCATTGCTATTATAAATATTGTAATAAAAAAAGTGTGATGAAGTATACTTAGATTTTCCCTAACGATAAGTGTTGCGATACCAAAAATGCATGCGCAAATCTTAATTAAAAGTTGTATTATATTGTAATTTAATTAAGATTGTTTTATATATGACATTATTGTTTTGTCCTTGATGTATTCAGATTTAATACATTTTTTATTAACTATTCCTAACTATAGACTTTATTTTGTTTGAGTAAAATCTATTTTCTTGTTAGTTTGAAGGGTAAATGTTTTCAAGGGACTCCTGTCAGTTGAGTTTGAGGAGGTATGCGGTCTGATTTAGGGTTTTTTGAATCATTCAGGTATGGACATGCATTTGATTGCTACTGTGAAAGTAAAGCTAACTGCAGCTCTGCCCCTTCAGAGCTGGAGGACACCACTAACTTTTACGACCTGTTTCAGATCCAACGACAAAATGAAGGGTGTCTTTTACTGGAAGAAAAACAGGGTTGTTCAAAGAAGGGTGCAGAACCAGAAAATAGAGAACAAAGCTGGAACCAAAGACTCGTACACATACCTGAGGACAAAGGTGAGGGGTCAAACATACCCTGTCAAAATGTTTAGGAGAAGGTGTTTTTTTCTCCTTCTGAGCAGAAATGCTTTGTCACGCATACAGTAAAAGCACAAATATTTCGCCCAAGATGAACATTTACTCACCATTTGCATGCCTTCAGGTTGTTCCAAAGTTCATTTGTTCATTAGTTCAACTGTTTGGGTATATTATTAAATTATCTCATTGTGTGATCAGCAGAAGGAAGAACATCACACTAAGTATAAACGATGACAGAATTCTCCCTTTTTGGGTGAACTATCCCTTTAACTGAGATCACCTACCAGTCTGTAATGTCTATGAAAGCAGTAAAAACAATGTCATTGTAAAGCCAAGATAAAAAAAGAATTACTGTGGATATTTTAAAGAATAATTACTAAGTAGATGAGTAAAAACAAGAACAAGAAGTCTCGATCAAGATTCGGTTTGTCTTCGTCTGATGAGAATTTCACTATAAATGTAAGCACAATGCTTCCGATATTTGTGGTTTAGCAACGAGTGTCAAAGTAGACAAAAAAAATGTTCCATGTGTCTCCATAAGATGGCAATGTTGGGTTCATGACCTAGACGCCCAACAGAGAACTTTCCCAGAACATTCACTAACGTTCTCTAAAAGTTGTGGAAATGTTAGCACAGAATGTTATCAATGGAACGTTTTTAGAATGTTCTCTATTAACATTCTTGTAACCTTGTTAAAATAAAACGTTCTTAGAAATAAAAATAGTTTTTGGAACACCTTCAGGACGTTATTTGTACTTAATAAACGTTCTCATAATGTTAATGAAAAACTTTTTTAGAACAAAGTTGAAACTGGACATTTCAGCGTTCTTGGAATGTTCCAAATAAACGTTCTTAGAACATTATATTTTGGTGGAAATGTAGGTTTTGAAAACGTTGTAAGGACGTTATGCTAACCATAAAAAAAACGTTTTAGCAACATTAAGCAAACTGGACATTTCAACATTCTTGGAACGTTACAGATAACGTTATGAGAACGTTCTAACAACCTACATTTGATAGCTGGGATGTCAGCTGGATTTACCTGGAAAGGGGCATTTTTACACCTTCTTGTACACAGTCGAGAGTTTTAGCCTCCATTAGCATATTAGCATTAACTCAACACGTTTGACACACACTTCTTCTGATTTTCCATCTGACGTGCAGAGGACAACACGAATCACGGTGTTATTTTTTTAGAACGGATGTAACTTTTTTTCACTCTATTGTTTGATTCTTTTTTTATCATGTAAAGAACTACATTTGTTATGAAACATATGTAAGGTTTTAACCAAAATGTCCTAATATTTGACATTGAGACGTTATCTGTCTTTAACAACTGTAAAATGAGTTTTAAAACAATAGATTTTATTTTAACATTTATTTTTAGACCTTCAAACTTTAAGCTTTTAAAACTTTAAAGGGCCATGAAACCCCCCTCTTTCAGGTCAAGTCTACCTCAGAAATTTTGTCAAAAAATGCCCCGAGATGGCCGTGGAGCTCTGCAGGCAGAAGTGGGAGTGGGCGTGGCCAGCAGTGCAGGGGAAAAAGAGTGGAGTGAACAGTTGGCTCTCAAAATGAGACACAAAGCGTGAGGAGGTGCATGATTTTATAGTTTACATAGTTAAAATGCAAATAAATAAACAGTAAGTAATTTAATGTCCTGCTACGTTTGTTATTTGTAATTTCATATACAAATAATAACAAATTGTTCTATCATTATAAAGATAATCATGAATATATTAACACTATAAATGAGTAGGACTTCTCTCCTCCTGAAACCCTAGGTTTGAATGCAGTAACAGAGAATAGCAGTGCAGCCCGTCTTGCCCTGTCTATCGCTACCATTAACCCTGCCGGTAATCTGGAGGATTTTAAACATTTGCGAACAGCATCACGGATATGGGTGATGTGTCTGGATAACAAACCATAGACTGTAACGAACTCAACTGATAAAAGACCATTCTCCAATTCTCGTACAGCTCTCCCGACAAAAATGCTTGCTGCAAACCAACAGCTTTGCTGTATCGACCCTGACAGAATCGTGGGGAAAAACACCCATGGATCATGGAAACAAACACATACAACCTTTGTCTTACCCAGTCATCTAGTCTCCCAGCTTGGCAGGTCTGCTTTGCCTGCGGAAAGCACGTGCTCTCATGAATATTTAAGAAGCAGCATCTTCTCATAAGATAAGAAAACTCCGCTATGAATAATAATGAGAAACCGACGCGTCATCACTCCACTTGCAGTTTTGTGCCACGTCACCGGTCTGAAATTAGCTGACAAAAGCTCAAAATTATCCAGTTTTCCCCTCAATTAAAGCTGACAGGTGCTAACGCTGTCTTAACTGATGCACAACACACAAATCTGTTCAAATCTCAAAAGAAAAGTACCCCAGGGTTTCTTGAACCTTTAAAAATCTATAAAGGGTGTCTCAAGGAGACATCAAAATTACTTTTGAAAACTCTTTAAATCTAATGTAGTTATTGCTGTGCCTCTAGATGTGCATAAATGAACAGAAATTAACTGGCAATCTTCTCTCTCTCTTTTTGAGAGACAGGCATCAATAGATGTAAACAGTGCACTGTTGGAAGAGAAATACGAGAAGCCAAAAGCATCAACCGCATCCTTCTTCACATGCCCTTTCTCCTTCTCTCTCGCCTCCTAAAGGTGAAGAGTTCAGAATGATATCGAGCATGATGCAGTGATGTGGGTCTATTTGGATAACGGCGCAGGGATTATACAGATGTTGCGTGTGGATTCAAAGCTCAGGGATTACCTCTAAACTGAGAGTAGGAGTGTTCATATCTCTGTAAACATCGCCAGAGTGCCACTGCCATGCAGCAGGGTGGCACGGCAGCAGTCACTCGGCTGGTATGAAGGGGCATCGTGGCCCACGGGTGTGTGGCTGTTCACCATTCTGTTGGAAAGTTTTGGCCAGGTGTGTGTGTTGCTTCAGACAGAAAGGTAAGACACCCATTAGTTTGTGTTGCTTTGTCATTTTTAGTCTATTGCAAGTGTAATTGTGTACTAAAACTGCATTGTGTTATAGTAGATTTTGCTGTTTTACGGTGACTAGTCCCACCAGCATACTTGACCAGAACAAAAAGATTAATTAACAAGGTCTTAATTCATACTTTGTACATTTTGGAGCTTTCATGTAAACTGAGGATACTAATTAATTAACATCATCCTGCTGCTGCTTCATTATATTGCTTGAAGGCTGTAAAATTATGATTTATTTAATTGTTGTATTGCCTGTATTATTTTGCTCGATTGTTATAAATGTTTCATTGGTGATGCATTGTTTGTGTGTGAATAGTTGTTTCATAGGCTATATTGCAGGATTATGGTTATGTCCTTTAGAAACAGCTAATCCATTCTGTTTCAGATAGAAAAAAGTAGAATCCTTTCAGTTCGGGTCATCATTCTCTCTTACTTTCCTTTTTGTCCTTCAAATACACTCTTAAAAAAAAAGGTTCCTTGAGGTTCTATATAGAACCCTAGGGTTCTATACTTGGCCAGTAGAACCTTTTACCCAAAAAACGGTTCTATTTAGAACCCTTTGAGTGCAAAGAACCTTTTTGATTAAAATGGTTCTATAATGTGAGATTTATGACATAATTATATAGGTAAAGATTATAAATAATAATAAGCTATAACACAGAGAGACAAAGCTTTTTGAGTCAAAACCTAATAAAATGACTGCTATGGTCAAAAACCTAATCAATGTATGATGGGAGTTTTGTTTCACGCAGGTGATATAACTAATATAACTAATATTTATAACTAATATTTATATATGCTTAATATTTAACATTTTTGACGAATTATTTTGTGAAATTAATTAAATAACCAGTTTATTCAGACTGTACAGTGTGTTGTTATGGTTTAATAAATTGTTTTAAAGTAATAATCATGAAAAAGCCCTCTGGTGACGTCATTCATTGGTGGACTGGTGGTGAAGAGCCTGGAGAGTGACGGTTAATTTTTGAAAAGGAGAACTCCGCTTTTGCAGCTCCATCATTCAGGTACGTTATTACTCTTTTAAAACTATAATAATGAAATATTTTGTATTACGGGGTAATGTTTCTCTTCCCTTGTCTTATATGGTGACAGACTGAATAAGGGGTAACGTTAATATGGATTAATACTGTGCTTGTAAGTTTCTGATGGTCTCTGTCGACAGCCTTCGCTTCAGAAATCTGTGTCAAGCTGACTTTGCTCTGCTTTTTGTTCGAAATAAGTTACAGTTTCGCTTTATTTGTTTGTCAGTATTAATTAAAATATCAATAACAATAAAACAGGTGCGTTATTCGATGGCGGGCATTGAGAGGCAGCGTGAAGCGCGTGCACGCTCTTTTAATGGTAACTTCTTATGAGCCGATTTCCGCTTTCGTGCAGTTTTTATCTCCAACCTTGAACAAACAAGTACTCCCAGCTTGTTCGTGTGTGAGTTTAGCCGAGTTTAACTCGGGCTAAACTCTGTAAAGTAGTGTACACGCCGGCTAGTCTGCATTAAAACCGCAAGGGAGCATGTCGCGCTCGTGCCCCGCCCGAGTCTATGCACGCGCCCGCCCGCCCGAGTCTATGCACGCGCTATTGTGATGATTGCTAAGTGTATTATTGAAACCTTTTAAAGCCAAAACATATTTTAATAATCCATAGATAATAGATCAGGTGTTATTTATGAAGGACATACAAACATGCAGGCTAAATGTATTGTGAAATGTTGAGCCTTGTTAAATATAGGCTACATATATGTATATATTGTGCTAAATAAGTTTAAAATTCATATTTTAATGTATATCTTTCTTTTCTTCAAACAGCCTGAAAACTGAACTGCATCGTAAATCTTGTGCTCGGTATGTATTATTGCTTTTAATTCTAAACAAACTGTATTAAGTATAATGAAATGAATATTATAAAAGACTTTAACATTGTATTGTAACCTGGGCTGCAGGACACAAATAGCTTTGAAGAGGAAGGATCCCAGCTTAAAGAAGGACATGCATTACATCCATAATTGTGACACAATTATCATCAACAAGGACACCTGGTAAATATTGTATTTTATAACATGCATATGTCAGACTTGGTTGTTGTGTACTGAAATAATATATTTATCACAAAAATGTTCCATTACTTATTGCTGCTGTTTGTACAGTGAGGATATTAAGGTCATTGCTTATTAAAAAGTCCTGCAAAGAAAATATGTTTTAAAAGAAAGTGTAAATTTGCCTACAGGATACCTTGTTGGAATGTCTGCGAAACAAATTTAAAAATGAAAGGATTTCAGTGGTGAGCTCATCAATCATCTTGCAAAATGAAACAAATTAATGGGATGAAAAGGAAGTGAACTGTACTCTGAGGAACTTAACACAAGGCAAAATCAGTTCAATACATTTTATGCCAAAGGTAGATTAATTCTGTATTATAAATTCATATTTACACACTCTAAAATGCTGTCTTCCTACCTCAGATTGTGATGGACCTGGAATGCGACACCAGATACTCATAAGTCAAGAACCGAATGAAACACCCTTTTCCAGAGCACAGATTATGGAGAGGTTTGCAGAACTAATGGAGCAGTTTCTTCTTCTTGGAGTGCCACAGCTTGTGAGTAAACACTGTTACATTGTGTGCCAAATAGTTTTGCGTCCATGATGACTTTAAGAAACTTGTATTGCTGAAAATATGTCATTTGGAAACTTACACATGAAGTAAACAAAATGTTTTTTTGCATTTAGGATGCTGCATAGAAAACTTGGTGAAGAACACAGAAACATCTTTAAAAGAAATGGCCCAAAAAGGGACGGAAAGAAGGTAGTGCTCCATGACAGTCTCATTGGACCAGCAGAGGAAACCGCAGAAGGTAACTACACACTATACTACATACTATTTGCCCCAAACACACACACACACACACACACTTTAATTGTATTGATTATAACTGTAATTCTATTTGATGACATGTTAATTGGTTAAAAGTACTCAACATTAAAATATTGTTTTACAGAAATCAAAAGGTCCTACACCAACCAGGATTCAGCAGCTCTCCTGATTCCACCAAGGCTTGAAGTGTCAGTATTACAATGGACAACACTCACTCGCTATCCTTCTACTTCCTCATTTATCAGAGGCACCACAGAGGAGTGAATCACCAATTCATCTACCCTTTCCAGCCACAACCCAGCACTTGGAAACACCCATATACTCTCTCATACAGTAGATACATTCACTCACTATGGCCAATTCACCTATACCGTACACATGCTTTTGGACTGTGGGGTCAACCGGAGCACCCAGAGGAAACCCACATGAACACTGGGAGAACTTGCAAACTCCACACAGAAATGACAACTGGCCCAGTCGGGACTCGAACCAGTGACCTGCTTGCTGTGAGGTGAAAGTTCTAACCAGTGAGCCACTGTGCCACCCATGGACAAAACTATTTACCTTATAAGAGAGGCTGACAGACATGGACATGCTACAGGTTGTGGAATGGCTGTTTGCAGTGTTTTGTCTAATCATTCTGCAATGTTTTAGTGATGTTTCTTATTAAATTATGTATAAAAATGGATGTTGTGATGACCAATACATGCAGGTACCATCCACTTTTTGAAATTGTAGTGTTATTTAATAGATGTTTTGATTGTTTGTGTATTGTTTCCATCTGCATTGTGATATATTTCTCTTCCGTTTAGAGATGTGTGAAAGTTAAGCTCTGTATTTGTTCAAACAGTAAAAAAGCTTATAAAAGTGAAGTCATTACAATAACAGTGTTGAATGCCATTAAACTGTTAAGGTAGATCTGCTGTCCAACGCAAAGTATGCAGAGGTGCAATTTTAAATATTTAAAAAAATATTTTGTATAATGAATTGAATAAATTTAAACAATTTGAATTGTCTGGATTGGTTTTATTTTTTATTTATTAATAAGTAACAATAATTCAATAATAAATAAAAAGAACCCTTAAATGGTTCTAAATAGAACCATCTAACTTGAATTCAAAGAACCATTTGGGGTTCTATTTAATGAACCCTTAAAATGGTTCTATATAGAACCTTTTTGGGGTTCCATATATGAAGCGCTCGATAGAACCGTTTTTGGTTCTATATTGAACCGTTTGTTTTAAGAGTGTAGGGCATGTTTTCACCATATTGTACAGTAAAGCTTTTAAATCAAGGGGAAAAAAACCCAATCCATTTTAAGCTGTATCATCTGCTTATAAGGCAGAATATACTCCACGTACTGCCAGTTATTTTTGTGGAACATTCAGCAAAAATAACTGCAAGACTAATAGTGGTGGAACTGGAAATTCCCTTGTCGTATATCCATCCTGTTACTCTCTGTCTCTCCTAATTCTCTCCAAGTTTGTGGTTTTAATTTTTTTTGTCCAAATAAATTCCTTTAAGCATTGTTCAATAGTGTCAGTAAAAACATTTAAAAGTACATGTAAAGTTTCCTTGCTTGAACGTTACAACTTTATGTTTTAAAATTATCACTAATAACTTTTATAACTTTTGTTACAATAAAAGTCAACAAACTTGTGGATATGTTGCTTTAAACATCTTCATCTCTCTCTCTCTCTCTCTCTCTCTCTCTCTCTCTCTCTCTCTCTCTCTCTCTCAAATTCAAATTCAAATAGCTTTATTGGCATGACTGTAAAACAAAGTACAATGTTGCCAAAGCAATAACAAGAAGAATTGCAAGTAATAATAAACAAACACATATATATCATTACATTATACATATCTATTGTCACAATAAACAATTTAATTGAAAAAAAAGGGGTTAAAAAAAGTATTAAATAATAAATGATAAGGACATAGAGCTTTAATAAGGGGTAAGGGGGTTCAGCCTTTTTCTCTCATATGGTGGCATGAGGACACGTTCTCTCTCTCTCTTTCTCTTTCAAGTTCAAGTTGCTTTATTGGCATGACATTCAATACAGTATTGCCAATGCACTTCAAATATGTATTAAAATCATCAAATAATAATACAGTAAATAGGAAATAAATGACAAAAAATAATAATAATACATTTGGTAAATATAACAATTATAATAATAATAAGTCTAGATTATTTAAATAAGATACATGAATTTACATTAACCATTTTTTATGGTGTGTAGTGTGTATACATATTTTGCAGCTAGTCTAGATGTCAAATCATCCTCTCCGAGTATATGGTAAAGTTTTTCTGAGTCATTTAATTTAAAAAATGAATTAGTCGGTGTTTCAAATTGGGGGGAAAATGTTTCTCTAGTTGTGGTGTATTTGGGGCAGAACAGAAGGAAGTGTGTCTCATCCTCTATTTGGTTTGTCTCGCACTGTTTACATATTCTCTGTTCTTTAGGAGTCCAAGATTTTTTATGTCTGCCCATTTCTATTTCTAGGTCATGATTTCAGAGGCGATATTTAGAAAGAATGTGTTTTTCTTTATATTGTTTAAATGATAAATAATTTGCCAACTGTGTGGTTCTGTTTAGGGCCGAATAACATTGAAGTTAAGTTTGGAGGGTGAATTCAGTTTTTAGTTTTTTTATCATAATTATATTTTAATGTTTTGTCAATGTGTTTGTGAAGGTTTTGTTTGGGGACGGGTTCGGCTTGAGTTTTCTTCAGTAGTTCAGATACCAGTATGTTTAGAGGATGAGACGCTGCAGGTTTTTCATTGGCCAGAAGGGCTTTATATTGGATGGACTGGGGGTCAGACTGATGCAGGTGCAGCCAGAACTGAATAGCTGGTTTCTGAATCTCTCTCTCTCTCTCTGTCTCTCTCTCTGTCTAGACTCGTACACGTTGACAGGACTCAACGATGTCTCCTTGCCTCCAGATCCTCCTTCTGCCTCCGTCTCCACTGATGACCTTTCTCCAATCTCACCCAGCAACCATCAGCTTTTTTCCAGCAGACGAGCATCTGCCACATCCACCCGCTCCATCAAGGCCTTCAAGAGGTGGCTGAGCAGCCCGGTGCGAAGGCTGAGTTTGGGAGCAGGAAACAAGAGTCAGAGCTCAAAAGGCATTCAGAGCCCAGAAGGGTCAACCTACATGTTTCTACCTCTCTCACCTGCTCAAAGTCCATTGAGCCCAATGGAGAAGTCCCAAAAACTGCCCCGCTCCTACAGATCTCTGGTATGCACATAATTTACCCTGCTGTTTAAGATTTCTTTTTTTACATTAAGTGCTTTTAAATGTGACAGTACATACTTTTACATTGATACAAATGAATATTTATTTCAAATAAATGTAGTTATTTTTAACTTTCTGTTCATAAAATAATCACAGTTTAACAGTTTGCACTCAAAAAAGTATTAATCATCACAACTGGTTATTAAAATTAAAGAGATCTAAATACTATATATTTACAACTCATAAAGGTTTGTAACTAATTGAGGGTGAGTAAATAGTGAGTCATTTAATTTTTTCAGTGAGATATCCCTTCAGGGCAGCACAGTGGTGCAGTGGGTAACGCTGCCGCCTCACAGCAAGAAGGTCGCTGGTTTGAGCCTTGGCTGGGTCAGTTGGCATTTCTGTGTGGATTTTGCATGTTCTCCCTGAGTTAGTGTGGGTTTCCTCTGGGTGCTCCTGTTTTTGCCCCACCAAGTCCAAAAACGTGGTATTGGTGAATTGGGTGAGCTGAATTGTCTGTAGTGTATGAGTGTGTATGGATGTTTCCCAGTGATGGGTTGCCGCTGGAAGGGCATCTGCTGCGTAAAACATATGCTGGATAAGTTGGCGGTTCATTCTTCGGTCACACTTTAGTTTGATGGCCCGTTTGTTGAATTTAAGTTAACTAATTCTCATTAGATTTTAAGTAGACTGTTAGGTTGGGGTTAGGGTTGGGATCAGGTTGGGATACAACAATTGTATTATTCAAATTTGTAATACATTAGATACTGACTGATACTAAAATAACACCAACACATATTTTTAGAATGATTTATAAGGATCATGTGATATGCAAAACTGGTGTAATGGCTGCTGAATAGTCAGCTTTGAATTACAGGAATAAATGACATTTAACTGTTTTAACTGTGCCACAAGCCTTTGAAAAGTATTATATACAGTGTCAGTAAGTCAATGTTAAAAAATTAATACATATTCTTCCTTTGGGATACAGGACTGCGGTGAACTTTCTGGAGAAACTTCTCCCGACAGTCCCTATTACCCAAGATACCTCAATGATCTCTTACAAGTAAACAACCGTTGACTACTGGACTGTAATGAGCATTTTTTTACATACAGTAACTGTCTTTTGATTTGTACTTGTGACGCTAATGAGTGTAATTTCAGAGAAATCAGTCTTTCGATGTTAATACTGGAGAGAGACGCCCCTCTTTGACTGACAAAACACATGAACAATCACAGAGCCTGGAGGACAATGAGCAACACAGAAGAACCGCTTTAGAGAAAAGCATGTAGGTGTTTGATTGATATGGTGACCCACAAACAAAGTTGAAACATTATTAATAATACTGCTTCATATCTGACAGACCTTATCTTTCACTCGCAGATATGTGCTGACAGAGCTGGTGGAAACGGAGAAGCTGTATGTGGAAGATCTGGGGCTTGTTGTTGAGGTTATAGATTAATATAACCACTCATAGTAGAACTTTCATATTCTTTCTTTTAACTCTCATTCTCTGATTTTGCCTCCTCCAGGGTTACATGGTTACAATGAGAAGTGTCGGAGTGCCCGAGTATTTGGAAGGAAAGGATAAAATTGTTTTTGGGAACATTCATCAGATCTATGACTGGCATAAAGAGTAGGTTTACAGTTCATAGGCGGTCAAAACTAGAGAACAATTAGATAAACTATTTGAAATCCTTCCCAATAATGTAATTCACAAAATAACCAATGTGTTTAAAAAAATGGTGGTGCTCATCAGAATAAGATAACAAGGATTTTAGCGCAATGAAAACATCCCAAAATATGGCATTAAACTAGGCATTTTAATAAGTTTGAGGCATAAACATGCAATATTATAGGATTCAGTTACTTTAGAATGCTCAGCAGGGAAATATGGAATCATTGGCTGCCTATTACAGTAAATAAGGTTTCTAAGATTATTAAAATAACCCACATAGCAAAATATCTCTGGCCCAGCTCTGGCCCACACAATCAGCTTTTTCTTGGCCCACATGCCGCAGTGAATTACGGTACATGACTGGACCAAGTCTAGCTTCCAGACAAGGGCCAAACATGGACCATATCTGGGCCAAGACTCAGCCAAGTTAATCACCCATAATTGCGCCTGAACTGGGCCAAATATGTTGGTGTGTTACTACAGCAAGGCACTTGATAAATCCATGAATCATTGCACTTTAGGCGTGCTATGGCCGTGCTTTTTCTCAAAGTGACCTGATTGGTAAAATTATTTTTTTCTTTTCTTGAAAATAAAAAAAATGTATTTTAAATGTGGGTCAAACAGGCCAAACTTACATGGCCCACATATCAGTTAATAACATCTGGCCCGAATACTACATTTTACATCTGGCCCAAGTATTGTGTGCCGTCTTAAAGACGGTGCCACCTCTGCCAAACCAGGGCCATGTTTTGGCCACATGCCGTATGCCAGTGCCGGATGAATGCCTGCTCTGCCAGATTCATGTCAAATCTGGGCCAGAATTCTTTGCTACTAGGAAATAGTTCAGCCAAAAATGAAAGTTACCACATAAATGACTTTTCTTTAAGCCATCCTTGGTCTATATGACTTTCTTTTGTCAGATGAACACAAACAGAGTAGTGTAAAGTTTTATCCTGGCTCTTCCATGCTTTGTTCTCCAGCCTCCGACGCCTAGACTTCAGCTCTGCACAGGAATAATGGCCAGAGAAAAAAATGGTCATGCCCAACTGAGCCTGGTTTCTCTCAATGTTTTTTTTTTTCTTCACTTTCGTCAATTGGTCACCACTGGCTTGCTTGGTTTGGGACTTGTGGAGCTGTGCATCAATGGGTCTGCAATGTTTGGACTTTTAGCAGTGAGATTTAAACCACACTGAACTGAACTGGACAGACACAGTTTTAATTCACAAGAACTTCTATGTTAAGCTGCTTTGACACAATCTACATTGTAAAAGTGCATTAGAAATCAACATGATGATTGGATTGGCCCTTTTTTGAAGCTTTCAAGAGTGCATAAATCCATTGTAAAATGAACACATACAGACATGTCTCATGATCTATGTGTTTTGGTCATTTTATTTGTCATGCATTAGGTCAGTTGTTCGAGAACGTGTACTTGGTGGCTTCTGGAAGTCAGTGATTTAAGTTTATTATTTTAAAAAGTGTACATATTTTTGTTACACAAATTCACATAAATTTGCACCACAAACCTTTTGCATGTGTTTACTCTATGGCAGCATATGTAATGGATTTCTGCACTACAGTACTAGCCAACACCATTATACAACATGGAAGAGTCAGGATAAAATTGTAAACTACTCTGACTGTGTTCATCTGAAATCAGAAAGTCATCTACACCAATGATTACACAAAGGTTAGTGTAAATTAAGGTGTAATTTTCATTTTTGGGTGAACTATTACTTTAAGGAATTTACCACCAGGTGCAGAAAAACAGAAATAACAGAAATCTGAAATTATTCTCTAATTTTGATCAATAAATTCTTATTTTAAAAAAATGTATACTGTTATTCAGAATATATGTGTAACTTATGGATTATGCTTAAAATGCTCTTCTTCTTTGAGCTTAAAATATACAGTAGGAAATTGAATAGCTTATCTCTCTATTTCTCTATTGATCTCCAATTTGTTTGTCTTTAAACAGCTATTTTCTTGGAGAGTTGGAGAAATGTGTGTTTGAACCTGACCTGCTTGCACAGCTGTTTATCAAACATGCAAGTATCTTTCCTTCTTTTAATATAAAACAGCAGATTCTACAATCAATATATAAAGCTTAAGGATGTTTGTGTTTCATAGGAGAGACGGCTCAACATGTATGTTGTCTACTGTCAGAACATGCCAAAGTCAGAACACATTGTCTCAGAGTACATCGAAACCTATTTTGAGGTAATATATGCAGAAATTTGAGTATAATTAATTAATCATGTGGCAATGTTTACTATTTTGTGCATGACGTAAAAGGCTGTATGTGATTGTTGTGTGCTGTTTCTTTATGCAGGATCTGAGGCAACAGCTGGGTCACAGACTGCAGTTAAATGACCTGCTCATCAAACCCGTTCAGAGAATCATGAAATATCAGCTGCTTCTGAAGGTGTGAGCTTGTACTGTTCATAGATACATGTAGTACTCAATCAGTGTTTGGACCGTTTCTTTCAAAATGCTAATCATTACAGAATACAAGTCACACTATTTAAAATATTAAGTACTTTGTAATGTAACTACAGTAGTCAACACCTGAAGTAGATCAAAAATATTATATTTTAATACATAATAATCATATAATAAAAAACAATAAATGAATAAATATGAATATTGCATGTTATTATATAAAAATCTGTATTGTTTAGTACAGATTTAGGTTGATGAATAGTTTGAGGCCCCTTTTAAACGAATTCGATTTTGTTGTAAAACAGCGTTTTAGGATGAAAATGATCCACGTCCACACTGGTGTTTCATCTAGTGTTTCTGATAAGCTCTCCGTCTGCACTACACTGCTGAAAACGCACATCACGTGACCATACACGCACTCTAGCATGCGCTGAAAGCTGCTCAAAGACTTTAGAATACACTTAAAAACATTAAAGGGACTTTGAGCTGCTTATTCAGCGTATTCAGGCAGTTAGTGTAAGGCCTGAGCACATTTGCCTGGCTAAGAGCAGCCAAACATCAGCCAGTCCATCCCGAATCTTATTCATCTTGTGTAGATCTATAGCTAATCCACATTTCAGTCACGTTATCACTGGAAACACAGCTGATTAAAAATGCAACAATTACTGTTGACTACTTTTATAAAATGCTAACAAATGTAACATTTTAATATTGCAGGCTTAATTTTACAATAATACTAAACACTGGCTACTGTTATATTTTCAATACTCTTCACGTGTTTAATTAAGATTATAATAATTAAATTTCAAAGCACAAGCCACCATAAAATCTGACTTTAGCACCTCTTTTTTATTTTGAAATCAAATACAGATTTAAAATCTTAACAAGAAATACTTTAGTAGCTATGATACAGTTTCTGAAAACAGATCTATGACAGGAAACACTGGCATCTAACAGTGACTTGGAAGTAGTTTTTAATTTCCAAATACAAATATCTAGCCATCCTTAAAGGGGTGGTCCACTTCGATATCATATTTTAAACTTTAGTTGATTTAGTATTTACAATAGCTGTGTGACTATGACATCTCTGAATGTAATATGCCGATAGTTCAATGCAAACGGAGACATTGGCTTTTACAGAGTTAGCTTAGCAAAGCCTAAAGCGAATGAAGTTTGGGGACTACAAAAAAAAAATAAAATACTGGTTAATGATGTCATAAACCCATAAACCCTTCAGGTTATGCGCACAAACCCTGCATAGCGAAGGGGCGTGGCCAGAGGCGCTGTAATGTTATAAAAGAGATGCTTCCTTGTGATGTGGAGTTGATCCGCAAATCACAGCACATTGTATTAGCTGACCAATCAGACCCTCTTGAGGGCGGGCCTTTCAGAGGAACTAAGAAATATAATAGTCAGTTTCATGTTAGCTGAGTAGCTGTATATAATTAAAGTAAGATATATGAAATAATAATAGTGATTTTGGGCACCATGGTGGTGTAGTAAGTAGAACGTTCGCCTCACAGCAAAAAGGTCGCTGGTTCGAGCCTCAGCTGGGTCAGTTGGCATTTCTGTGTGGAGTTTGCATGTTCTCCCTGAGGTCGCGTGGGTTTCCTCCGGGTACTCCGGTTTCCCCCACAGTCCAAAGACATGTGGTATAGGTGAATTGGGTAAGCTTAATTGTCTGTAGTGTATGTGTGTGAATGAGTGTGTATGGATGTTACCCAGAGATGGGTTGCAACTGGAAGGGCATCCGCTGCATAAAACATATGCTGGATAAGTTGGTGATTCATTCCGCTGTGGCGACCTTAGGTTAATAAAGGGACTAAGCTGTAAAGAAAATGAATGAACGAATGAATAATAGTGATTTTCTACAAATGAAGCATGAGCACACATTGCTTTGCATCTTATAAACATAACCAAGTCTTAGAAATACACTCTGGACCAGCCCTTTAAATCAAAACATTTATTTTAGATTCAAAATTAAGAAATTATTAATGTTAAACGTCTTTTGTTTTGAATTAGTTTGAATTTATTTTGTTCACTCTACTGGCAGATATTTGTTATCTTATTAATTTGATAAATAAATAAATTCTGAAAGCTCACTCATACACTACAGACAATTTAGTTTATTCAATTCACCTACGCCGCATGTCTTTGGACTGTGGGGGAAACCGGAGCACCCGGAGGAAACCCACACGAACATGGGCGATCATGCAAACGCCGCACAGAAATGCCAACTGACCCAGCCGGGACTCGAACCGGTGACGTTTTTGCTGTGAGGTGACAGTGCTAACCACTGAGCAACCCGCCTACAAATTCTTTAATAGAAATGTAACGTATTAATTCAAAATAAGTAGAGTGTGTGTTTAGGAAAAGAAAGGAAAATATTATGACGGCTTTTGTTGCTAGTTAGTCATTTTAACAGAAAAAAATGTCTTGTTGAATCCTGCCATATACTGACTATAATACTGTAGATCTGATTAAGGTTTTAAAAAATCCACAGAAATGCATTTTGCGGATTTATTCATTCTTTCTTCACAATTTAAGAGCTGCACTAATATCCAAACTCCTTCTGGTCCAGTATTCTGCCTGTAAACTGTGCTGATGTGTGTTTATTCACAGGACTTCCTGAAGTACTACACTAAAGCGGGCAGACAAACAGAAGATCTTGAGGTACAGCTTGTACTGGCTCATAAAAGAGAGTAAACTCATTATCAGGCGGTGTATTGAGTTATTATTCTGTCCTCTTTTTGTGTCCTTATCACAGAGGGCTGTGGAGGTCATGTGTTTTGTTCCAAAGCGATGCAACGACATGATGAATGTTGGACGACTTCAGGGTTTTGAGGTAAAACAAGACACAAATACACTGCTCCAGTTTCCAGAATAAACTCAGCATGAGTCCATTATTTCATTGATAATGATCTAATTCACCATTTATAGTTTTTAATCCGCTTTCTTACCTATACGTGAGGCCAAAGAGTCACACAGATAACAATGACTGGTTCATAGGGTCAATTGAGAGCACAAGGGAAACTCCTGCAACAGGACACCTTCACATTCATTGAGAACGAGAACAGCATCCTCTCACGTCCCAAAGAAAGACGAGTGTTTCTTTTCGAGCAGCTCGTCATCCTCAGTGAGCCAATGGACCGCAAGAGGGGCTTTTCCCTGCCAGGATACATCTATAAAAACAGCATCAAGGTGAGAAGCTGAGAGAAAAGCATTATTGTTGGCAAAATAAACATACATCATTCATTCAATAATTTTCTTTTCGGCTTAGTCCCTTTATTAATTCGGGGTCGCCACAGCGGAATCAACCACCAACTTATCCAGCGTTTGTTTTACACAGCGAATGCCCTTCCAGCTGCAACCCATCTCTGGGAAACATCCACATACACTCATACACTACGGACAATTAAGCATACCCAATTCACCTGTACCACGTCTTTGGACTTGTGGGGGAAACCGGAGCACCCGGAGGAAACCCACGCAACCACGGGGAGAACATGCAAACTCCACACAGAAACGCCAACTGACCCAGCCGAGGCTCGAACCAGCGGCCTTCTTGCTGTAAGGCGAACGTGCTACTCACTACGCCACCATGGTGCCCAATAAACATACAATACTATTAAAAAAATGAAAATATTTTGTATAATCAAACACAAATCAATTCAGATTGTTCACATTAGTTATATTAGGTTCATGCAGGTGATTCTACAATTGCGGGTACATTTTGCATCTCCAAGATAAATCTTCTATTGTTTTTCAAAAACAAAATCTTTAAAGAAACACTTTTGAATACTAACACACATTATGTCAAGATAATTCTGAAAATAATGTTTCTTTTGTCCTGAAAATATTAACTTAAAGACTATACCAAAATCCCTGTAAGGGAAGTCATTTCACTTGGTGGCCATCTTTGCAACACTTCTCGGGCAGTATGCTTGGGTGTTCTTTTTGAATGGGGAAACATTGAATTCTCCAAAATTGCTTGCCAATCTTACGATTAAATTTCATATTAGGAATCACCAATAAAATTAAACAACAACTGTCTCTTTAATTAATTTCTAAATGTTCGAATCACACAAAATCTGCAGAAATTCACGTCTGGTCCGAGCCTCCCCGGAGAATCCTCGATCTATAGCGATCTATAATTGGCTCCTGTACTGGAAGGCGGGGCTTCATTCACCATATTCAGCGTTACTCTTTTTCCCATTCAAAACTTCACGAGTGACATGTCTTGTGTATTCTATAGTCTTTGACTATACACATACAGTCAGCTTCATCCTATTTACAGTGTTTACCCTATGGCATTAAATAAACATTTGCATAAAACATGAAACATCTATTTTTTTATCATTCTAAACATCAACATAAAATATTATGTACTGTCATCCTGAATTGTGTAGAGAAATAGAAATGTGTTGGAAAAAAAATCTTCTTTCCGTTAAGTGAAAGTTTATCTATATACTTTATATAGTTAAGTTTATCTATAAACTAATTTCGAGAGGATCACATTCTTAAAATTGCTGGCCGCTGGTCCCGCATTATCCAATTTATGATTCACCAGATGATTCCTATAAACCACTATAAATACCCTAAGTTCCATATCACAGCCATCTTCGTTTTGAAGAATCCACCCTTTCACCCCTACCTCTTCTTCTTTCCTAGATGGGTGGCACAGTGGCCCAGTGGTTAGCACTGTTGCCTCACAGCAAGAACATCACTGGGTCTAGTCTTTAACAAGCCAGTCAACATTTCTGTGTGGAGTTTACATATTCTACCTGCGCTCACATGAGTTTCCCCCGGTTTCCTCCCACCGTCCAAAAACATGCAACCTAAGTTAATTGACTAATACAAATCGGCACCATAGACATGTTCCTACTGTAGTAAGTAGTATCTCTTAAGAGCAATCACTATCTGTTCATTAGCTACTACAGCAGGGGAGTTCTTGCGATCTACCTGAGCTCAAATTCCCCTCTCACCTTGCAAACGGGAGAGAGCCCCGGGCTCGAGGATCTTATGAGTTCAGGGCTCTCTTCTGGGACAACATGCAAAACAAGCTTTATAATCAATCAGCAGCTAAGTGTAAACTCTTGAAACAGAAATTGGGTAAAAATATATACGTATATACAGGGGGGCTAGTAAATTGGGAGGGCTAATAATTCTGACATCAACTGTATGGGTATATTTGTGTCTACCACAGATCAGTTGTTTATCCATTGAGGATCGCTGCCCAGAAGACCCCTGTCGACTGGTGTTGACATCTCGTAATATAGATGGAAGTTTGCAAAGATTCATTCTCCGCGCATCCTCCTCAGAGATCAGAACATCCTGGGCAAACGATATCATACAGATGCTGGAGACACAGCGCAACTTCTTAAACGGTATCATTATCGCAGCTTCCCTGACCCTTCTGTGACCTTGCCAGACATTAGAGTTCCTAATGGACTCTGCCTCTGTCTCATCCATCACAGCCCTGCAGTCTCCTATCGAATTCCAGAGGAAAGAAATCAAATCCCTCAGTCTGGGAAAGAGCATGACAACATCAGCCTCACTGAACTCTGGCCTGCGACCCTACAGCTCTGCTTCTATAGACCGTCAGACTCTGCCCTGCCTGCAGTCCTGGCATTCCTCACAACCTTCGACACCTCCCTGAAAGGTCAGCAGCTCACGTGCACTAATCATTTTAGATTTACATGCAATAGAACTTCTCAAAAACAAATAAACAAAAAAAAAAACATCTATGGCTAGTTCATAACATACAAACAACATATTTGAAGAGGTCAGATGCAAAACCTCAAAGTGCCGTCAGAAATGTTCTTCTGAAAGGAGCATTTTTCTCAGCCTTCTGTGTTTATGTTCAGTCATCTCACTTTAAAGGCAAAGAAAAAAACCCACTCATCACCATAGACATGAAGTTACTAAACATGAAGTTACATACATACTGGACTCTGAAAACATTTTTAGAACTAATTTTCAGACAACACTTTGAGTTTTTTTGCATCTGAACTCTTTGTTCTTATCCCTGTTCTAATGTTAGTGAGTTTGGAGTCAGCTTTTAGTATAAAACATGCCCAAACCATTTCCATATATGGGCTTGCACAAGACATCCTTTCCAGACTTTTGTCACAGTGTTCAACCATATTGCGTTTTCAGACACCAGATTCTCTTTAAAGAGTTATGGTGAGTCATTCTCAACAAAAGTTCAAACACAGTAAATACTTTTATCTATCTGTTTGCATATCTGTGCTGTTATTTAGAGAAAACTTAGCATGGAATATTCGGAAAAGCATCTAATTTTTCTTCATCAAAATTTGGATGTTAAAGTGTTACAGTAGTTTTAGCAAACTGAAAAATCTGTTATTAATTACTCACCCTCATATCTTTAAAATCCTCTGAATTCATCTTCAGAGCACAAATTAAGATACTTTAGATGAAATCTGAGAGTTCTCTGAGCCTCCTTAGACAGTGACAGTCCAGAGAGTTTCAGAAAAGGAACCAAAAACATTGTCAAAAGCTTCCATGTTAGGGATGGGCGGATCGATCCTGAAGTATTGATATTTTCGATACTGGGAATGTATCAAAAGGATTGATCCTTAAGTATCGATCTTTTCTGAGGGGTTTTCTTAATGAGTGATAAGAGATTTTTAAGTATCTAAATAATTATAGGGCTGCATATTATATAAATATTTACTTAAATAAAAACACGAATGGGAACTATAATATTCTTCCACTGTATCTCCGCTGACAGGTTGCAGCGTTGTCTCACGGCACAGTGGTACAGACACCACACACACCCAGCGCAGGTTGTAAAACTCAAGAGCGGAGCTGTCGACAACATGACTGAACGTAAACAAAATTATCATAAAAGTAATCGGCTAAAGGGGGAAAATAAATGTCAACATTCTGTTGTTCCTTCACAAAAACCTGGAAACTGGTTAAAATCAGAAAGCACAAATGAATATTGCAACTTAAATTTAAGATTCAGGGCGCCACAGTGGCCTAGTGAGTAGCACGATCGCCTTACAGCAAGAAGGTCGCTGGTTCGAGCCTCGGCTGGGTCAGTTGGCATTTCTGTGTGGAGTTTGCATGTTCTCCCCGTGGTTGCGTGGCTTTCCTCCGGGTGCTCCGGTTTCCCCCACAGTCCAAAGATATGTGGTATAGGTGAATTGGGTAGGCTAAATTGTCCGTAGTGTGTGTAAAACAAATGCTGGATAAGTTGGCGGTTCATTCCGCTGTGGCGACCCCGGATTAATAAAGAGACTAAGTCGAAAAGAAAATGAATGAATGAATGAATTTAAGATTCAATCCAAAGTTCTGCTGCTTTGACCTTTGAATAAAGTGAAGAAATTCAGTTGTGCAGTCTATTATTTTTCATTATATATGGTGCTGTTTAGCCAATTATAGTTCTGTAATTTTAATAAATGTGAAAAACAATATTGTTTTATTTGATAATAATAAAAATAAAGGTGATATACATATTTTTTTAAATCACTATAAAATATTTCATTTAAGTAATGATAAGTATCAATTTAAGTATCGATATCGATGATACTTGTCTTGAAATACTTGGTATCGGATTGGAAACAAAAATATTGGTATCACCCATCCCTAGTCCATGTGACTTCCGTGGTTGAACTGTAATCATGTGAAGCTCCAAAAAAAATGTCAAATTTGTGTGCTGATGCTTCCACAATAAGATCAGGGTGTGCATTTACTACCAGCAATTCGATGCTTGCACTGCAAAAAATGATTTTCTGACTTAGATTTTTGTCTTGTTTCCAGTCTAAATATCTACTTGCTTACTCAAAGGGCCGTTTATATCGAAGTTGGCATTTAGCCACACCATGTTGATGTTTCGTAACATCTCATTTTTACGAGGTGGGTTGTTAGCCCAACAGTCCACCACCAACCTAGAGGACCAGGACATACACACATACACTACGGACAATTTAGCTTACCTGATTCATCTACAGTATAGCACATGTCTTTGGGTTTGAGGGGTAAACTGGAGTCCCTAAATAAAAACCACGCTAACACAGGGAGAACATGCAAACTCCCCACAGAAATGCCAACTGACCCAGCCGAGGCTCAAACCAGTGACCTTCTTACTGTGAGGCAACAGCACTAACCACTGCAGCTTACAAATATTTAAAAATGCTTAAATCAAGAAGCATTTTCTAGACAAGTAAAAATATTGTCCTGTTTAAAGATATAATATGCCAAAATGAAGTGAGTTTTTCATTAAAACAAGCAAAGTAATCTGTCAATGGAGTAAACAAAAAACTAGATTATTTTGAAAAATTCAATTCGCTTGTCTAGAAACACCAGGACTAGAAACAAGACATATTTTGCAACACAGCATTTTTTGCAGTGTCCTGATGTGGGAGAGAAAACGATAAAAAGCCATATTTTGTACCACACAAAAGCGTTCTTAAGAAACATCATTCGATTACAGTTGAGCCAGGGAACGTTTTAACACTAGCTATGTTTCCACCCAAATATGCAAATTAACTTTTAATTAACTTTTGCGAATTAGCAGCTTTTCCATCCAATGAGTCAAAGCGAACAAAATCGTCACTTCATGATTAACTGGCACTAAATATCAACAGTAAAAACAGAATTTGCTGTGGTAGGAGAAACTGCGTGAATCTTTTCTTCATTTATTAAATGACTCGCGCCTCGGAAGACAATCCTGACATGCAGTGAACGCCCAGTGGCGTTTGAAGGAATGAGACACGGAGCACAGACACTCTTGATTCTGGAGGCCATTAATAATATAATAACACTAAAACTGAAACAGTTTAGAATGACAGAAACAACATTTCAGATGTTTTACAGTGTGCTCAGCCTCCTGGTTTGTCCTTTCACACACATTTTTTATCATCACATGATCTCTTAAAACAAAACAACATGACTTTTTTTTAATGCACATACTGGAACTTAATCAGTAAAAGGGTTTCCAGCTTAGTTTATGCGCATGTTTTTTACGCACATTTACAAAAATGTATGCGCATCTTGCCATTTCCATCATGTTTGGGATGACATGAGGGTGAGTAAATAATAACAGAATTTTTACATTCTGAGTGAACTATCTTTTAAATGCCCTAAAACAGGGGTGCTCAACCTTCCTGCTGAGTAAAGCTCCTACCTTGATCAAACACACCTGAACCAATTAATTAGGACGTGAACAGCACTAGATAATTACAGGCAGGTGTGTTTGATATGGGCTGCAAATGAAATCTGCAGGACGGTCGATCACTAGGAGCAGGGTTGGTCACCCCTGCCCTAAAACATTTCCAAAGATCCATTTGTCCTCATAACATTTTTTATTTTTTATTTTATTTTCTTTAAAAGACTAACATACCATTTCACTCAATGTCTGTTATTTGCAGCTTTCTGATGGTCCTGCAGAGGCACTTTCTCATTTTCCTTCACCCTCAAGATAAAGCAAGACCATCTTACTGTACATTAATGGAGTTCAATAAAAGACTGAATGGAGAAGGTTAAATTATTCATTTCTAATGATATATAATGTGACATAAAATGTATACAGTTTGTACTGTAAATTTCAGGTATATGTATACTTGAATTCTTGTAAAACGAATATCAAATAGTCTAGTCTGTGACTTGTTCTTTTCTTTATTTACTCGATGTTTTCATTAGCAGTGTATTAGCATTCTGAAATCTGAATGTGTCAATTAAAAAGATGCTAGTTATTCCAGACTCATATTCTGATCATTCTGTGAGAAGACAGAAGACATGGCACAAAATGTTATCACCAAATTCTTTATCTCATTCCATTCAACAACAAATGTTTTTTTTTTTTGTTTGTTTGTTTTACATTTACAAAAAAGAAAGAAAAAATGAGAAAAACAGTTCCCCCCTTTATTCTTAAGGGCCTTTTGCATACTTCATTATGTTGTCTTTTTTTTTTAAACGACCAATAGGCAGCCACATTTTTGGGGGGGTGGGTTGGGGGCAGAGAATCAGCAATAGAGATACAAAACACCAACAGAAATCAGGAGTCATGCAGACACTGTGAGAAACCCAGAGATGAGGAGACAGATTCATTGCAGTGAATTGAGGAGGAAGCAGGGAGGCTTTTCAGAAACACACAGTCAATAAATCTGAACTTCTATTCCATTAAGCTCATCTGAAATGAACCATAAGAAACAACCAGCTCTACTCCAATGCTTTTGCATGCTCCCTTACGCTCATGCTTTCACTTGAATATGCAGGGCAGATTAATGATCTCCAAACAGCATCAATGCGGCTCTAAAATTAGTTTTGCAGGACTACATCCTCCACTTGTCTTTTTCTAGCCCACAACAAGCTCAGTGACTTGCACACAGCGATAAAGCACAGTTGAATATTTTTTTCTGCATTTGTGGGAGCGTCACAGGGCGTTTGGGTACAAAACAAGTGCGCAAGAGTTAGTTTTTAATTCCTTTATACACCGTTATATTCAATATTACTCATTATGTAATAAACCTCTCATTGTTTTTACACTTTCATATCCTGCATCTCTTGTAAGGCTTTTTGGACAGCCGTGCACATATTCACTCCAGTATGGCACCATTTTTTTAGACAAAAAAGAAAGAACTATCACACGCGCAACAAACACTCTCACGCAGAGGTCTAATCTTTGACAAGGCCATGATGTCTTTTGTAGAATTGGTGGTGCAGTGGATAATGCAGCAAACAGTCATTTGGGCCTCATGTTCATGAGCGATGGTGAAAAGTTCACTTGATGTAGTTTAAAAAACTCTTTATCTCTCTCATATGCGCACATAAAACAAACAATATGCAAACAAGCATAACTAAAATACACTCAAGGATGGAGTAAATAGGATTAGACAATGTTTTACATGCTTTTACTCTTACAGAAGTTGGCTGCATTATTTATTTTTTTATTTTAAAGGGCACCTATGATGAAAATAATTTTTTGTAAGCTGTTTGGACAGAACTGTGTGTAGGTGTAGTGTGTCCAGTCATATTGGAGTGATATTAACCCAACAAGTCCCTTTTTTTAAATTTACTGATGTTAAAATAGGACCCAAATCCCAGTGATTTTGAGGCCCACTGCAACATGACGGAGTGTGGTTTTCCCCACCCACCAAATTGATTGACAGGCACCATTTTCTGTAATAACCGTGTCCACAGAACATTTTTTACCAAAAAACTGGGATTAAAATATTTGTTACGACACTTGATTTTTTTAAAATTTCAAAACATTTTTAAAACATAGCACGTTTGTAATAAAGAGCTAAATCGCTATGTAATTCTTAACCTGTATTATCACCACAGCCGCATGGTGTCAGTAAACACACGTTTGTGTGTGTGTGTGTACTGCAAACGGAATTTCAGTAAGACTCATCATTTCAGAATGGCTTGAATAAACTTCACCATAAATGCATCATATAAACTTACAAGTTTGCTGTATTTCAGCTTCATTTGTGTCTGTCTTTATCACTGACTGCTGTTTATCTGATGTAATGCAGGAGAAGCAGACATGCACATGAAAGGTGGGCGGGGAGAAGCAGCTCATTTGGATTTAAAAACACAGGCTACAAAAACAGCTACACTGTACTCTGACACCAAAATGGGCAGATTCTGGAGGCTATAATAAATTATCTGATGAGTATTTTGAGCTGAAACTTAACAGACACATTCTGGAGCCACCAAACGTTTAACTTACATCTTGTAAAAGGGGTAAAATAGGTGCCCTTTAATATTACTTTTTTCCTATCAATTACACAGTTCAAACCAAAGATTTGGACACATTTTAATTGTTTTTTTATTGTGTGTTAATCTAACTTACAAATCTTTGTTGATAAATATACGTTGCTGTTGAATTAATCTATTTCGGTCAAAAGGAGATGTCCAATTTTGCGTCAAATGAAATTTACAAAAGTGATTTTATATACATAACTCAAACAAAATTTTTCAGTAACTTTGTTGAAAATGTTATTCAGCATAACAGATACATTAATGTTAAAAGAATCTAACCCAAAATTTAAAACAGTGTAAAAAAGTGCAGGGTTCCACACGATTCATTTATGTTGTCCAGAAACAAACAAAGATAACTTAACAAATTGTGGTGGATTGAACATAAAACAATTAAGTTGTCCACCAAAAAACACAATAATTGTGTTGTTTCTGCTCATTTAACATAAACAGTTCGAACAAGCAGCAAAAAAAAAATGTTTTTGAGTGTATGAAAAAAAAATCATTTGTAATGATTCAAAACTTAAGATAAACCAAAGGGAAAGTGGGAAAAGTGGGAAAGTGGGTATTTCTTTAATCGTTAACAAACGCTTCTTGTTCTAAATATGCTTGACCATATTTTTAGTATATAATCTGTTTTACTAAATGACATTTTAGGTGTGAATAAAAATGTGAAAAAAGGGACACAATTAGAATGATATTTTTTTTTCATGCTTAAAAAAAAACCTCTGTCTTTGACCCATTTACAAAACACTTTTGAAAAAAGAATTCACTTTTTTTAAGTACATTAAGTAAATTTACATAAATTAAGGGGCCACGTTTGGCTATTTTACCTAAGCTAAAATATAAAATTGTCATTTTGATTGGCTTCAATATTTTTTTTTTACTAAAGTGATTATAAATTGTGGAAAACAATATTAAGCAATTAGTGGATGTGTCCAAAAATTTTTATCCTTTTTTTATTTTCACATCAACTTTTTTGTTTTAGTAACCTTAGTCTTAGCCATCCTGTAGAGCAAAAGCCTCTGACTGGACTCAATCCAAACTAGCTCAAACAAACAAACAAAAATTCCTTATATTAAGTGCCTTTGGAATATACGCTCATGATAATGACTGCTAAATAAATAACAAAAAGTAGCATCACATCGCTCTGCCATTGAAACCAGGCATGCATTGCACTACAACGAGATACAATCTTAAAGAGATCCCGACAATAAAGACAAATAAAAACATACAAAAAATAAATATGTTTCACCAGGACAGTGATTAAGCCTTTGGCACAGTCATTCTAAAGAACTGAAAAACTCAAAAGTTCTTACTGATGTATCCCGAATCACCCCTCCGTCTCTCGCTGAGAAATCAGTGGGAGTGTGTATGTGAGAGGGAGAATATATGGCGATGACAGTGATATGTTGGATTGTCTGTGGTTTGATGTCCAGTCTGTTCCTTTTTTTCAGTGACTCTGAGGGTCTGGTCTCTCCAATTGAAGTCCATTTGTTTTAGTGCAAACGTACAGAGAGACGACCCTCAAAACAAAATGAAACACACACATACGCATGTACACACACAATTAATGCCAGGCAGGGAGCAGATGTGACATTCAATGCGAATGTCCCAAATGACGTGTCTCCCTTTAACTAGATTTAAAAATTCTAAAAGTCAAGATTCAACGTGTTTACCTCCACTGTCTTCTCTTTGCTCTTCGGTTTCAAAATAAACGTTCTCCTTGGTTAAAAGACTAGTTAACTCAAAAATGAAAATTCTGTCATTATTTAAAGGGGTCTTCAACCATCTTTGCTTTTGAGGTTCACTAACAATTTTACAATGAATTTTATATTAAAAAAGTAATAGGCTAAAGTAATAGTAATAGGCTAATTTCTGTCCTGTTTCGACCTCTTCATCTGTACACGCTGCTTGAAAAGGCATGATTGGCTAACTGTTTGCATATTTAAAAACAAAACAAAGATGATAAGGATACAACTTTTAGTCTGTGGTGTGTGTTGCGACTTTACTTTCGAATGTAATATAGTGACAAAGCATTTTAGTTTCAACCTTTATGAAAATCCATCATCAAATTGTATATTATTTGTAAAAGCATTCACAATAAAAATGAGCAAAAAATCCTAAAGCAGTCTAGAACTTCAATATAAAAAAAAACGATGTTTCCTGATGTTTGGGATCAGAAGGCAGGCAATGCTTTGCCTATTTTTCCACAATCTGTGTCTTTCTAATCCTTTAGCTTAGTCTCTTTACTCAACAGGGATCGCCACAGCGGAATGAACCGCCAACTTATCCAGCATTTGTTTTACACAGCGGATGCCCTTCCAGCTGCAACCCAGTACTGGGAAACACCCATACACTCGTATATGCATACACTCGTACACTACAGCCAATTTTGTTTATTCAATTCACCTTTAGCGCATGCAAACTCCACACAGAAATGCCAACTGGGGACAGCCGGGATTCAAACCAGCGACCTTCTTGCTGTGAGGTGACAGTGCTAACCACTCAGCCACCATGTCGCCCGTTTTTTGTTTAGCACTCTTTTATTTACCTACAACAGCTTGAATTAGTGGGCGGGGCTAAACAGACAGTAAAAAGCAAGTGATGGTCTTCTTCTGTGGTGGTGGAGTTAACCACACTATTACATCATAAAGTGTCTCATTCACAACTGGCTATTTTTGGTAGCCTGGATTCAATGCAAGCTGTTTACAGACTAATGAGAACACTTTGAGCTCTGGAACTTACAGAATATTTTTAGACCTTAGTAACCTCTCACATGTCAAAAGATCAAGGAAAATTTGACTTCTCAGTTCACCACCCCTTTAATCTCACACAAATGCAATTGGTTGAGTCAATAATGACAGAATTGACATTTTTGGGCTCAACCGGCCCTCTAAGTGTGACGGAAAAAAACACGGTTGGCTGAGAAGAGGAGAAAAAGATATAATTTACGGAATGGTTTGATCTGTATCTAAAGAATTCTTCTGAACAAAATAAAGCTAAATAAAGGAGAGACAAAAATACAACATCTTCAGGTATCAAAAAAACTAATCAGCCATCACTGCGCGCCTCATCCGTCAGTCATGTCTAATCACATTAGGACCCTTTCCGTAAGAAGAGGCCTATTTGAGCTCCCCCCAATGGGACCGTATACAGTAGATGCACCTCCAGTGTCTTCACAGGCCCCTTTTAGCAATTCGGGGAGAGAGTCTTCGTTTGAGGGAGAAAGGAAAGAAGGCATAGTCAGGGTGTGTTCAGTTGTGTGTTAGACACTGAAAGCGGTTTTTGAAGTACAAGAGGCCATTTTTGGTGTGCGTCGCATCAGATGAAGCTGGAGGGTAACGGAACTTTGCGTACGTTTTGTCGCTTTCCGATTGCCCCCACGGTAGCTTGATCTTAGTGGCATGGTTCACAATGACATCATCACACGACCCAACATGCAGAGAACCGAGCCCATCGATGAAAAACTCTGGAGAACAAAATGGAGAAATTAGAAAACTAGCTCTGTCCCCTGAGTCATGGTGTTTTAGTGTGTTTGTAATAGAGCTGCAGTATTCCAGAGGAATTGATTCTTTATAAGACCCACACCCTTGCTGTATTTACTCCCACCGTTTATTCATGCACTTCCCAGAAATATAATCATTTCTGAAGAAATGACAAGCTGACAGGAAGGTCTGCAATACAGTATGAATAAAAAGTGACCTGAAATTAACTATAGTAAATAAAGATTGAAGTTAAAGAGTTACAAGTTGCATCTGTCACTGGGGAGAGACCTTTTCAATAGGTACATTTTGTTCCTAACAGGTTCATACTAATTAATAACAGGTACACATTAATATCTAAAAAGTACACATGTGTTCCTCATTGTACCATAAAGGTACACAAGTGAAACTTGAAAGTTTAAAAGTGTTCTCTACATGACAAAAGTTTTGTCGTCAATCCTAGGTGTAAGAGCAACAAATACTGTAGAAACTTGACTTCTAGTTGATCATTTGGAAACGTGGCAGAAGATAGATTTTTCTGAGGAATTATCTCTTGAACTGTATCCCAATCATCACAAAAACTGCTGAAGACTTACTGGAACCCTCATGGACCCAAGACTCTCACAGAAATCAGTCAAGTTTGGTGAAGGAAAAATCATGGTTTGGGGTTACAATCAGTATGGAGGCGTGCGAGAGATCTGCAGAGTGGATGGCAACATAAACAGCCTGAGGTATTAAGACATTTGTGCTGCCCATTACATTACAAACCACAGGAGAGGGCAAATTCTTCAGCAGAACAACGCTCCTTCTCATACTTAGCTGTTAGCCTGAACATCAAAGTTCCTGAAAGCAAAGAAGGTCAAGGTGCTCCAGGATTGGCCCACCCAGTCATCAGACATGAACATTATTGAGCATGTCTGGGTTAGATGAAGGAGGAAGCATTGAAGATGAATCCAAAGAATGTTGATGAACTCTGGGAGTCCTGCAAGAATGCTTTCTTTGCCATTCCGGATGACTTTATTAATAAGTTATTTGAGTCCTTGCAGAGATGTATGGATGCAGACCTCCAAGTTCATAGGAATCATACACACAATGGCGTAGCGGACGGGCCCGCAGTCTTCAGTTCGTGCGATCTTAACTCATCGCCTCCAAATAACACCCCTCAGCCGTCACTGCGGCCACGTACGCCCCGCCACCCCCTCTATCATAAATGCGCACTTCTTCACGCTAAAAGTGCACCACCCAACAAGCCTTTCATATTTGCCACTTTTGATATCAAATGATCAACTATAAGCCAAGTTGTTATTTGTTGTTCCAAAAATTTGGATAGACGACAAGACTTTTGTCAGGTAGTTTACCCTAAAGGTACTAATGTCCACCTGTTAGTACAAAAGTGTGCCTTTTCAAAGGGGACCACCAAAGTGACAGATTTGGTACTTTTATTGTGAACAAGTTACAGGATAACAATAAGAAAGAAAGAAAGAAAAGAAAAACTATTTTTTATGGAACTATTTACAGTGTTCAAGTGAAAATATAACTACATATAACGACATATCTTCTGATTTTAAAAAAGAAATGTCATCATGTAGATGTAAGATGACAAACTGTCAACGTCTGACACTAACAAAAACATATCTTTTTTTGACATCTTTTGATTTTTTGTTTCACCTTCAAAGAAGAAAGATCAATATTTGGTGGAGTAACTGATTTTCTATCAACAACAAATGAAAACTTTATTTTGACGTTGTAGCTTTTTTTATTATTATTATTTATTATTATTTATTTTTATTTTTATTTTTTTATTTATTTATTCATTTATTGCTGAAATAATTATGAGAAATCATTTTATTTGAAAATAGGATAAAGCATATTACGTTCATGACTCACCCAGATGTGCAACACGGGCTAGCCTAGGGTCAAAGCCAACCTGCTGCACTTTATCTGTCCTGGCGAGAAAGAAGTTGATGACCCCGTCAGTGACCACGCAGTGAGGAAACCCCTGAATGATGTGATGGAAGCCTCTGCGCATGTGCAGACAGTCCCCGTCCTCCTCGCCGGCTTCAATGGAGATGGTCTGCCTGTAGGTGGCAGTGTAGCCTGTAGCTTCACGCACTGCTCCTCCAACCTAAACACGCACACAAATAGTCCGTTTATAATAACAGAATTAATAATAATAATAATAATAATAATAATAATAATAATAATAATAATAATAATAA
>CAIGQQ010034734.1:8659150-8675966 GCA_903798035.1 Danio albolineatus | reverse complement strand
ATATATATATATATACATATATATATGTTCATTAGTCAATGCATTTACAAACATGAACTAATTACGAACAACACTTGTACAGCATTAATTAATCATAATTGAACATTTACTAATGCATTATTAAGTCCATGCTTGTTAACATTAGCTAATGCACTGTGAGTTAACATGAACTAACAATGAACAGCTGTATTTTCATTAACTATTGTTAACTAACATGAACAAATACTGTAGTAAATGTATTGTTAATAGTTTGTTCATGTCACTAAATGCATTAAATACCATTAACTAATGAACCTTAGTGTAAAGTGTGACCAACATACTAACTGTCAGTTCTGACAACAAAAAAACAGAAATGGTGAGGAGGAGGAGTCTGTTAGGTTGTAATAACTCTCCCGTAATTCTTTTCTCAATCTTTCTGAATGAACATCCAATCAGCTCGTAGTAGAAAAAAAAGCTACGCCCACTGTTTTCTCATTTAATATTCTAATAATTTTCTCTTGTAACTGTGTCACAATACCAAAAAAAAAAAAAAAAAAAACGCTTCTGGTTCATACAGGACGTTCATACCAAGCGGCAACCTCTTGCTCTCCCTCGCGAAGCCAATACGGAAGTAACTTAAACTGCAATACATCGACTCGCCTTCAGGGGCTGGCTCCAGGAACTCCAGGGGTTTCTGACTGCAATGTTTTACAGGTGATAAAAACATGTTTACAGCCTGGTACAATCGATGGTTTTGATGCAGATCGCAAATATTACCCTTCATGACAACTCTGAGGGGGGTGAATTTTTTTATAACTCCTCTGTTTCCTTTATATTAAGTTATATGAAGTTTGCATAATTAAGGGCGTGGCCATTTGAGTGACAGCTAGCCTCGCTGTTCGCCATCACGTCACCTCAGCTGATTCCGCCTGATTAGCCGATGAACTCGGCATATTCATCGTATTTTTGTGTTGTTTTATGTGGCTTTACACAGTCGGTTGCCTTTTGGAATTATTTCCTACAATCATCAGATGATATGGCATGCTGTATGCAGTTAATTGTGCTCACAAACCATTCACGTGGTCTCCATTTCCCAGATGAGTGAAATTATACACTTAAATACCATCTCAATAAATGTACTTGCTTTAATTAAGATAATGTATCATTTATAATGTTCTTTAGACCTGTAATGCACTCCAGAATCTGACAGATTGATTAGTTGTAGGCTATAAAACAGTCATCTGAAGCGTTGTCATACAGTGTTATGCCTGGAATTCATAAATAGCCTTGCATTTACTAACATAGACTATATCTGAAGTATTTGGAAGTAATTCGCACTTTCTTCCCGTTGAAAAACGTCATAAGATCAATGTTTAGTGGCTCAGTATATCTCAGTTTATCACAACCAAGCACATGTGCTCAAAACACAAATGAGTCGCAGGTAATGAAATATTAAGCGTTTCTCCCAAACTAAGCAAAATGCTAGCAGTGTCTGTTGCTCTGCTCATGCTCCGCCTCTTTGCCCTTATTTGGAAACCCCCAGCTGGAGCAGTGACGCGTGAACAAAATGGCGCCGGTTGGCCACGTCCACTTGTGGCCTCTTTCGCGCTCTTCAGAAACCTATGGGTACTACGTCCATATTTTTTACAGTCTATGGTTCATACATACGCACTTTAAAGGTTTTGCTTTTGAAAAATAATAGAAGGTTGATCTTGAAAACACCAAATACACCAGTAATTCCAGAATGACCCATACTGTATGTTGTCCAGAGAAATAAATACAAAATATTACTTTGGAAAGGGGGTGTGCTCATTTAATCTGGCCGATGTAAGTGTTTTTTTTTTCAGGAATTGCCCAGAAGCTGCATGCATACCTGTGTCCGCTGTGCTGGGGTGGAACAGTGTGTTAGTATATGTGATGAACTGGAGCTGTCGATTGAGACTGGACAGAACACTGCTGCTGAGAGTCATGTGCATCTCACCATCACCCCTGACCTTCACCCCCTCCACCTCTGCTGCCACATTAAACGTGCCCAGAGATGCTGAAAAATTAAGCTTCAGAAGAAGACAGAAACAATGAGTGTTCAGGGAGCTTCAAACAACACACAATCACAGGAAATAGACATAAATTATTCATAATGCCACTCACAGTGTATACATCTCGGGGCAGCTCTTTTAAGGCCAAACCTGAAACACATTACAGTCAAGTAATGTTACTGCTCAGCCTCTATAACCAAATAAAAATCCACTCACAACTGGCCTCGGTTACAGACACAGTCTATTCAGTAATGTAATAATGTGTGCTTTCAGATATCCTTTTGGAGCTGCATTATTTTTTGTAAAGGAGTGGAAGACTTTTTTGTTCCACTCGTTTACGAATAATACTACTATTAATTTTACTACTACTACTACAATTAATAATATACTACTTTATGTTCAGAAATGCAAAATTATCATTACTAAATGACCATATAAATAAAGTAAATAAATGAGCAAATAAATTTACTGGCCATAAATGTTTGTTGTTTTCATTCGTAAAAATATCTTCATTAATTATTTTTAAAAATGTTAAGAAAAATATAATTCTAATACTATTGACCAATTAAGTATTTAATAATAATGACAATCAATATGATGCATATAATAATAATAATAATAATATTAATAATAATAATAATAATAATTATTATTATTATTATTATTATTAGTTTTTATTATTATTATTATTATTGTTGTTGTTGTTGTTATTAATAATAATAATAATAATAATAATAATAAACTAGGAAATATGACAGTTGTTTTCATGTTAGCTGAGTAGAAGTATATATTCAAAGTAAGATATATGATAAAATATTAAAATGAAGCATGAGCACACATTGTTTTGCATCCCATAAACACAATCAAGCTTTAAAAATACACTCTGGACAACTCCTTTAACAACAGCTCTAGAGTCATCACAGCTTTTCAGTTGTACAGCAAAGTTTATCTACAATAACTATGACTGAAAGTGTGAAATACCTGGTATAAGGATGGTTTTAAGTGGCCGAACCTCCACACCCTGTGTTGGATACTGCAGGGGGTTGTTAGCTTCAGCTACAATCAGCAGATCAGCAGGGGTCTGCGACCTACAGTAAACACAAATAAAACTTCAACCTTCATTTTACGACTTAAAATATAAAACATGACATAAAATATAAAATAACTTGCTAAAAAATGCTGTTTCTGCTAGTTGTCAAGGCATTTCTTTTTCAGTAAGATTTAATATAATATTACTAAATATACTAAAAAGCAAAACTAACATTTAAGAATAACTGTACAGATAAATAAAAACACCTAAAATTATTAAATCTTTAACTGAAAATTTTGCATAAATTTACATAAAATGAAGCACATTAACCAACACAAAACAATTGTACATCAATTATAGTAAAATACATACATATTTAAATGCATCAATTTGTTTAACAAAATATTATCAAACCCTGTTCTATACAGTTTTGTGTTATTTTCATCATCCATATATTTTAATTCTAGCTTTTTAATTAAAACAAGACTGAATAAAATCATATGAATTGAATAAAATAAAATACAAATTATTATTGAATTAAAATACTTTTAAATAAAACAAAAATGTATTAAAACAAAAAAAATAATCTAGTGTATTTTTTATTTTATAAAACAAATGTGTCATACAATTTACTGTAATTTTTCTGGCCAATTAGCAATATTGTGTCAATATTTTTATTTAAAATGTTAGTAAAAAATAAAATAAAATAAAATAAAAACCCTGTCCTCAAAATGTCTTATAATCAGACATTCTGTTATACCTACAGATTATTTAAAAATACATATGGGCACCCATTTGCTGAAAGCTTGTGCTAATGCAAACCCTTTTGGAGAGTTTAATAATGATAGGATGTTTAGACACAGAATAAAACCTGGATGTTTATTTTTATGGCTAACATATTTATGTATTAAAAAAACAAACACTGTGAATAAAAAAGGGTTGTTGGAGTGCATTTGTGAAAATTAATATTGAGCTCAATGTATAGCTATTAAGAAATGAAATAAAAATCTTTAGTGTGTCCCAGGTCTGCTTTTATTTAGCACAGCCAGAAAGCTTATCTTCATCAATTTTGCACCTGTATTATTAATAGAACACATCTGATTATTGGCTCCGCTTTTAGCCACCTATTATGTGCTAATATTATATAGGTCATTATGGAAATGAGCTGCTGTGTCTGCTGTGCTCTTTAATTTACACACTGTCAATAGAAAAACACCCCAGAACTTCACATTCTCATCTGCAGGATTATGAGACCACACTATTGTCCCGTTTAGTACATCTGGCCCAATTAATGGTTGCACTTTATTTTGATACTCCACTTTCAGGAATTGTTTTAACTGTATACTTACTAGAGTAACTTTGAGTAGAGTATTACTTTTAGGCTAGGGTTAGGTCTAGGGATAGGGGTTGTACTGGCATGTACTTGCAAAGTCACTTATAGCAAACACTATTGAATACACTTGAGGTTAAAGCTCGGTCCAGACTCATGCTCTTTATTACAGTTTCTGAAGCTTCGTTGTTATGAACCCTCTCAGTGAAACGCACCTCATTTGGAAGCTCTGGTACTCTTTGGCACGACGTTTCTTCATCTCATCGAGCTGCGAGGCCTGGAATGCAGTGTGCAGGGGATGAGCAGAGACTCTGGGAAACAACAGCTGAGCGAAGGGCAGGTTGACCCCTCTGCTTTCTCCTTCACAAACACAGCCGTTACGAGCCAAAAGCCTTGTGGAGGAGGAGGAGAAGAGTTAGCACATTAAATCACATCATCAGTCTGACAAGCTGATCACTCACAAATATCAGTTTACTAAATTAACATCGTCCAGATTATGGACAAACCAATAACCCAGCAATACTAGTAAACCATGTTTACAAGACTTTCTTAATCAATTAGTTTATTTGGTGGCATTAACATCAAAACATCTCATGTTAAGTGCAATATTTAAATAATGTTGGCTGTCATATTCATTAATTAATTTTCTTGTCGGCTTAGTCCCTTTATTAATCTGGGGTCGCCACAGCGGAATGATCCGCCAACTTATCCAGCATTTGTTTTACGCAGCGGATGCCCTTCCAGCTGCAACCCATCTCTGGGAAAGGTTGTCATATTAAATAACTTATTAAAATCTGATATACTGTAGTATTCTCTCATATTGCAGCATTTTGATTGTCATGCTTTATTTCTGCGGCACAAGATATGAACACTCCCTCGCTCACTTTCGTCTACACTGTTAAAAATCCATATACATTCTTTACATTTACTACTGTAATATGCACTGCATTGTGACAACAGTGCTGCCATTAAGTTACAGCAAAAAAACAACTAAAAATAACAAAAAAATGATCTAACAGGATATCAGAGGGTCGCCACAGTGGAAAGATCTACACCCTTCCTGCCACAACGCAGCTCTGAGACTGCTCTAACTCATGCATGATAAATCATGCTTTTATAATTCTCTGGGTCAAGAAAGAGTCTCTTCTCTATTACAGTAAACCATTGTTCAGACTTAATGTGCTTAAATCCATTGTTTCACACAAGTGAATTATAAACAACCAAAACAGAAAGCAGGTTGTCGGTGTAACATACTTATGCCATTTACTCCGATAAAGAAAAAACAGTTGATGTAATTACATGACTGTGTGTATTGTCAGCTTATTTAGAAGAATCAGCTTAAGAAAGTGCACGTAACTGCACTCAAGGAGTTTTTGACCTAAAGGAAAATGTTTCCACCTTCCTTAGATAAAAATGTATGTATCTGTGTATAATTATAAATGAATATATTTGTCTTTTTTCAAACCCTTATTGTTTTTAAAACTGCCAAGTTTAGTCTCCGATATATTGATGGTAATTAAAACTTTTTAGCAGTGTCTTTAAATATAACACCTTCTGCACATTTTTGCCACCGAACAATTCATGGTGAAAAAAATCAATTTGGGGTATAAAACAATTATTGTAAAAACTATAATAACATACTGAAATGAACTGATGCTCTTTAACTCTTTCAAAAATTAACAACTTAATAATAAGTTAAAATGTAAAATATATTAAAACGTAAAATGGTACAAGTGCACCTTTTTATTTCTTTATTTATTTTTGATCATTTTTAAAAATACTTCTTTTTACTGATTTACAATTTTTGGGATTGATACCACAAATCAGCATATTACACCAAAGACTGAGATGAGTAGCGGGAAAACAAACACTTATCCCCAATTCACACTCCTTCAACCGACGGCAACAACATAGACCGTCACCAGATCCCAGTACGTCAATTCTCAGACATTCCACAACCAGACAATCATTGATCCAGCATGTTCAATCAGCATAAATGAGCTCCAATTTAGCAGACACTTTTATCCAAACTGGTTTACAAATGATGATAAGAGAAGCAATCAAATGACCAGAGAGCAGCAGTATATAGATTAGAGGTGCGTGGTTTACGGTTACAGCCACGGACTCCGCGGATAAACCGTGGATTGGGCGGATGACGTGACGGAAAATAATATTTTAATTAAATTCGGGCGGGTGGCGGGCGGTTGTACCAAAAAATTGTACAGTACAGTGCGTTTAATTTAGGCTATTTATTTTTGTCCCTGTGTGCTGATCGGAGACGAAGTTCACTGCTGTTATTCTCAGAGCTTTATAGGGTGCTTTCTTTGCACGTGTCTTAGCTTCACCCCTCCGGGATGCGAGAGAAGGACGCAAGGAAAAGACTCGAGGACAGAGGAATCGAATCAAGTGAAAAGACACGTCCTCGTATCGTTTAGTGTCACTTCAAAGCGTCGTCAATTAATGCGGCATTTGGCTTGCATGTTTGGATTAACTACATGTTTACATTAAAGTCATTCTCTATTCTCTAATAATCAATAAAGAAACATTCATTTAATAATAAAAAGGAATAAGCAGTTCAAATAAAAAGCCCAATCAGCGGATGGCAGGCGGGTGCGGTTTTAAAAATTGGTCAAAAATGTTGGTGCGGATGGATGGCGGACGGATGATGAGTTTTGTGATGCGGTTGCGGATAAAATAAAAGCCCATCCGCGCATCTCTAATATAGATGTTTTTAGAATGTACGTTTTGCATAAGAAGAGGGAAAAAATGTGTCTCCAAACTAAGTGCCTAAAGGTATCTGTGGGTGCACAGTGAAATGGCCTTTATTTGCAGACATTAATGGCTTTACATGCATCCTCAGTCTGCTCTGCTTCTGATGTTTCACAGAAAAACATAAATCAGCTCATGAAGACTCACTGACCGGGCCACGCTCTCCCTGACGCGGTACGGGATGGTGCTGGCGCTGGGATCCAGTTCGGGAAGTCTCTCCTCCAGCAGCCGCTCAGCTCCAGAACCTGGTCTATACCGGACATCCACGGTACTGTAGACCCGTGTGGGCCAAGAGTGTAGCACTGCCAAAACTAGCACCACTGATGCTACCAGAGCTAGCAGCACTGTCTTACGTAGGGAACGCATGCTACAAACTAAAACACACACACATATACATAGCATTAAAACATCATTCAGTGAATTAATTTACAGCACAATCAAACTGTAGTGGTTCTTCATGTGAAACTTTGTGCTATCTTAATTAAGCAATGAACTTATTAACTTTTTAAACTTGTCAATTAATGACATTGTTGGAACATTTACCAATCCATGCATGTTCAATGAAAAGTCAGAGGAGGATTTTCATCAATGCAAAAGTATTAGCAATTTATTAGATAACTTTATAATTTGACATACTGTAGGCCCCATTTACACTGATTCGTTTTAGTTTTAAAATGGCGTTTTACAACGAAAACAATCCACATCCACACTGGTGTTTCATCTAGCATTTCTGAAAAGATCTCCGTCCACGCTATTCTGCTGAAAACGCACATCACGTGACCATACACACACTCTGGCATGTGCTGCAGCATATGCAGACATCTGAGCTCCAGGCAGTCAGTGGGTGCTTTGAGCACACCTCCCCGGATGGGAGCGGCGCACGTCAGATAGTTCATCAAGGATCTTTCACTGGATTTCATTTCACTATATTTGTTAAACGTGATATTTAACTCATCTTGTCTCTATGGAACGACTCGTTGGTCTTTTGAATCTGTTACTTGTTCTCAGGTAATGTGTTTTGACTGAGCGTAAAGATAAGTTAATATACTAATTTATGTAACCACATACACTGATTCTGCACCTCTACTTTCATAATGGCCATTATTGATTATTAAAACTGATATTCAGCAGGGGGGTCACAGTGGAGCAGTTCGAGCCTCGGCTGGGTCAGTTGGCATTTCTATGTGGAGTTTGCATGTTCTCCCCATGTTTGCGTGGGTTTCCTCAGGGGGCTATGGTTTCCCCCACAAGTCCAAAGACATGGTGTACAGGTGAATTAGGTAAGCTACATTGTCCGTGGTGTATGTGTGTGAATGATTGTGCAATGATGTTTCCCAGCTGGAAAGGAATCCGCTGCATAGAACATACGCTGGATAAGTTGGCGGTTCATTCCACTGTGGTGACCCCAGATTAATAAAGGGATTAAGTCGAAAAGAAAATTAATAAATTATATTCAGGGTGTGTTTCATATTTTTTTGAGGAAAATAAAAGGAGGAAGTTATGTTATATAGGCTTTGTTTTGATATAAATATGCATACAGTGAAGATGACGGTCATATAAATATGTAACTATACAACGTCTTAACATTTTTTGTGTCTGTTAAGTTGTTAATATCAAAATTAAAACAGGCAGTTCCTTATATCATGTTTTCATTTTATTAGGATTGTGAAACAATGTAGCCAGGGTGAAGTGAATGACGTTTTAAAGTACAATGTTCCCTATGAAGATTTATCTGACGTGTCCTCGGGAGTTTGTTTTGCACATTTTTCCTTACAAGAAAAGGATGCAAGACTGAACTTTGTGTACTTAATGTTGAGGAAAAAGCCCTTATCAGTGAATGTCTGCAGCCAAACCTCCGTTTTCCACCATCCACACACACAGAGCAGTAGCATTTTAAAACCAAAACGGCCTCTTCAGCGCTCCCAAAACATTTGGTTTTCGATTCTTTAAAACTCTCGGGTAGTGTGGACGGAAGTCGTAATTGTAGCAAAACCTATGCATTTTAAAACTAAAGCATATTAGTGTAAACTGGGCCATACAGAGCTCTGAGTCACAGTTGTCCCTCAACATTATGTTCAGTCAATCTGCAGCAACAACTCTCTCCCTCAACCAACATTTATACACACAAGTAAACAACTGGTCTTCCAGGAATTGTGGTCCATTTCTTATTAAACTGGATTATCTGGCCTTTGCACCACAAACCCTGGCCCTCTTGACCAGCATACATACATGAACATGGCACATCTATATTTATTTAATAGAAAGTAAAATAGAGCAAAACATAATAAAAAATAAATACATTTTTTCCCAACAATAAACAAAAATCAAACAGGTGTTAATGTAAGAACCCTACCGCGTTTGTGAGTTGAGGTTTTTTGAAGTTAGTATCAGTGACTACGTTTACATGGACATCAGTATTCAAATTATTTGCCTTAATCTGACTAAAACAATAATATGATTAAGGTGTTTACATGAGTTATTTTTTGAATGTCCACATAGTTTCATGTAATGTCGGGGGTCTCATTTTTAATTTGTTACTTTAACTGCAGTTTGGCACTTTCACTTTCATTCAGGAACATTTCATCCATGCCCTCCATGACAAACGAAATATTGGATGTGAGTATGAACTGCTGGAAGAGTGTTGTTTTAATGGAATTTGATACCACATGCCGTATGGGGGAAAAAAACTCCACATTTCATGACGCAGGTGTCTGTGGTCCTTCACTGACTCGCTAGGTGCAGAGAATAGTGTCAAACAGCAGTGTGTGTTTAGACTATCCTGTCGCAAAATGCACTGAAAATCCTACACAATGATAATAGTTTGACATCTGTGTTTACATGTCTGTATTGCACTTCAGTAATGCCACTAAAATCGACATACTCCACATGTCTTAATTCGATTTCTGTTTAGTTTGATTATTTAATCCTTAATTGGATTAAATTAATCAAAAATGTTTACAGACTCTTAATCAGAGTATTGTCTTAACCATATTATTGGTGTCCATGTAAACATACTCAGTGTGTAAGTCTTAAGGATATCTATCTAAGCATTTAAACCGTGCAGTTTGTCACTTCTCCCTAAAAGGACCATCTAATAATTCAGTTTCTCCTCTAATCTTTTAACCAATCAAATGCTCTCTAGTATCTGACAGGTACCGTCCCCTTCAAGATGCTATTCTACTCTATGTCTCACCCTTCTTCATGTTTCAGTTCAAATTACCTCACGCATCAAACAAAAATGAGAACTTCAAAGCACTGGGGGACCTTTAAATGTGTACTCTGAAAATAAAAATACCTGTCAATGTGACCCTTAACTGGAAAATGTTTAATAAATGATTAGTATATAAACACTAAATGGCCGATCTATGTAATAAGTATTCAAACATAAACAATATGACATATTGTACTATTTTGTTGTATGCAGTGTAGACAAAATTATTGATGGCAATGAGTTTTACTGTTTTTAGATGCATTGCGCCACTTCATCGTAGACAGATGTATTTTACTAATTACTGATATACTCACTCAGTCCAGTCAGAGCGAGAGGTGCTGTAAGTTGCCATTCCTGCTTCAAAGGTCCATGGTACTGACTGACTCAATCCTGATGTGACTGACAGTAGGTGATGAAGCTGATGGAGGGCCTTCTCCATCTGCTGAGGTCCAAGAAAACCCTTGGTCATGTCAGCAGCACTGCATTCCTTTTCAAGTTTATTACTGTACATAAAAGCAGTACAATCTGTTCATTCACAAAGTCTTCTAAAGGCAATACACTTCATACAGGCTTTGTTATTGGGAAATTTGTGTATTTTGACAATATTGTACCTTTTAATTTTGCACAAGAGCTAATGTTAAGTATAATAATTTGGATACAGCAAAACTATACAACATTAACATGTTTTCAGAAACTCTGTGTCACCATGTTACAGCTATAAATCAAACAAGTCTACTGTCTACTTTTTGGCATGAGTGTCTAATGTTGCTATGCATGACACTAAAAATAAAATTAACATTGGGTTTTGTGGTTGAGTGTTGAAGAGCAGACTTCATGAAGGTAAAGTTTGTGCTGAATTTGCATAAGCAATGACTTTTTTAGATCCAGAGATCTAGTTCAATTATTTTTTTTGTTTGTGTATTGATTTATTTTGAGTAATTAGTTTAAAACAGAGTTGTTTTAAATGACTAATTAAGTTTGTTGGGTAATTATCCTGGCTTTACAACTGTTTCAATGGTGTGGTGTGTGAACACAGACAGTCTTCGTGATGATATCTCACTCCAAGGCTAATTTGTATGTTTATATATGTTTAGGACTGGGCTTTGGTTCCACACCTCCTTTTAAAAATTTTACATTTATGTTTGACTGAACTTGTATGAATTCATACTAATTAGCAACTAAACTGGGGCTAAAAATGGGGCTGAAGCCTTTTGGGGTTAAGGGTGATCAGACAGCCAACACCTCCAGGTACGAGATCATTTCATGGGATCCCACTTCTGGCACCAGCTGTAATGTCAAATTATTTTCTTCCTGTTCACAAGGAATACATTTTAATGTGAAGACTGAAATTGCATGAAGTCAAACAAAGTTTGTCTTTTGATTGCTTTAATTCTCTATCCAACACAATCTCACAGCAATTCGTAACTTTTTATTTTAGTGGCTAATTTGTATGAATTTGTACGATCTCATTTGTACAATTTGGTATGATTTGCTCATCCCCAATAACGGTTGGGTTTAGGGGTTTTTAAAATCGTACATTTTAGTACGACTGAACGTATATGAATGCATACAAATTAGCCACTAAAGTGACAAAATGTAAAATAGTTACGTTTCCTCGTGAGATCAGGCTGGAACTATCCCTTTACCATACACTGCAGTGATAAATGAAACACTAGTTGATTAAATATACAATGTTGAGAAAACAAGCATATCCCAAAATGTTTTTAGATGTGATGTGTAATTACTTGAAGCAAACTTTCTGAATTAATACAAACATTAATAATTAGGGGAAGAATCAGAAAATCGTAATTAAGCTGGCTTTGTGTGAATAAGGTGTATTTTAATCATGTAATCTCTTAAAAGTAACTATAATCTGATGATTAACATTTTAAAACATAATACAATCTGGTTATAAGTACTTAATCTGTAATCTGATCAAGTAATCCATATTGCATTTATTCATTTACCAGTCAGCACTGCTATAGCTCCATGGCTTAAGGCTTTTCTCTGGTAGTACCACTGATTGACACGCAGCTTTCCCATCTCACCCCTGAGACTTTGGTCCGTTATTTGACCATATTGTACATTACCAGGAAGCACATTTAAGAGGAAGCAGATGTGTGTGGTTTTTTATGTGCTGTTGTTGTTTTTCAAAATTAATCTTTTTAAACATTTTTAAAACATTAAATGTGTGATTTCCAATAGCATCATTTTTATCCAATTATGTTAAGACCATTATATTTATAATTTTCAGAATCATTTAACTGTATTTTTTTATTTATTTTAGTGGTAATCCACCATTTCTTAACGACAATGCTCAGTCTCTAAGTGACCAATAATATCATTTGTGCATTTTTGGAAGGACAATAGTTATGAGAGTACAAAATATAGGAAGAATGTCACATGTAGAAATGTAAGGAATGTAACTTGACACAATGAGAAACAAAAATGGTTTAATAAAACAGCAAACAGAATTAGGCCACTGATAGGCATTGACATATTGATACACTTTCTGCATACAGAACTGTAGACAAAAAGTCAAAACTGCTAATAAAATAACAATCAATGATGGTTTCTTAAAAAAAAAATAATAGAAAATCACAATGACTAGCATTGTCTTTGATGCTTTCTAAATCTCCCATGTCCATGTTAGGTCTTCTAGAGCTTAGGAAGCAATTAAAACTAACTAGCCTATATCATCAAAAAAAAATCATTAACATTTCACATCAATAAACATGCTGTTCAGTGGATTATATGAGCAATATTCTTAAATATCTCATAATAATTTTAGGATTTTTTCTTTATTTCTTTTTTTTATCAGAGATGAATTTTCACCATCATGTCTTTACTATTCAGTTTCAAATGATTCTTTAGAAACCATTCTAAGGAGATTTGCTCATTTTTAATAATGAATTATTGTCATTAATAGTGGTACTGGGGTTAAAAACTTTATATTTTTGGAAAATAGAATCTGTGATACATTTTGCTTAAATAGATCTAAATACCATATATTTTAAATAAAATGTTTCTATTATAAGAAAATGTTTCAATCAGTTTTTAAAAAATGCAACAGTACAGTTCAGGTTTTTCCTGAAGGGTGCAGGTGACAATGAAGACTGAAATAATAACTGATGAAAAGTTCAGAAGCACAGAAAAAAATGTGTATTTAAATTATATTGTGACAGAACAAACTGTGAAATGTGCTATACTATTCACATACCAATTCATGTTAAAACAAAGCTTTATATCACAACAAGTATTTATTGTATATCTGATCAAATTAATGCAGCATGTACTCTAAAATAAAGAAGAGTGAAAAATAATGTTAAAAATAGAGTTTTCACAGTGTCAAAGACTAACCATAATCTGAAGAACTCTAAAGAACCTTTTATGGAATGTTAAGGTTTTTTGGATGTGAAATCTTCAAGGAGGTGGTGTTGTGGCTTAGTGGTTAACACTATCGCCTCACAGCAAGAAAGTTGCTGGTTCGAGTGCCGACAGGGTCAGTTGCCATTTCCGTGTGGACTTTGCATGTTCTCTGCGTGCCGTGTGAGTTTCCTCAGGGCAGTATAGGTGAATTGAATAAGCTAAATTGGCCACATAGTTAAAAGGACTAAGCCGAAAAGAAAATGAATGATTGGCCATAGTGTATGAGTTTGAATGTGAGTGGGTGTTTCCCAGTGGGTTGCAGGCATCTGTAAAACATTTGCTGGATAAGTTGGCGGTTCCGCTGTGGCGATCCCTCATAAATAAAGGGACTTTAAAGAAAATGAATGAACGAATGTTCTTCAAGGAACCAACAATTCCAGTAAACAACATTTTAAAGTGTCGGAAAGCGGAAAATATGTTTTTCTACAACACTAAAAGCTTTAAACCGCAGTAGTAGCTATGTTTGACCGCGTTTAAAATTCTTGGTGACAAAACTTTAGAAAAGAGCTCTAAAAACAAAGCAAAAGTTCTCCTGTTATAAATATTCTGTAAACATTGAGACAAACAAACCAACTAAATAAATAACTTACTAATAAAATAATAGAAAAATACAAAGAAAAACCCCGCAACTAACGCAACAAATGGCTTATTTGTCCTTCATTTGCACCTACACATCACTACATCCACTGCCATAGGGACAAACCTAAGTGCAGCCCCGTTGAGTGTGCTTATTAGCCAAACGGATGCGGCTTCTCTTATGATATACTAATGAGGTGTAGTCTAGGCTCCAGCAGGCCAGTGTGCGGTGATTCCCAGCCCGATGTAAACTATCTCACACAGGCCGCGTCGCTGTCTGAGACACAATATAGCCATTTAGAGTTCATCCTTACGAGCAAATTCCGCAATTTAAAGCCCACCCTGCCGTCTGTACAGCAATACATTGAGGTGCCGATAGCCCCTCGGCCTGTTGTCGCCATATGTCACAACATCCAAAGCAAAATTCCGTTAGGCAATCACGAACCGCATTCCTGTTACAAATATAGCCTATAGCCTAATGGAATCTGAATCAGGTCCATTGCAAACACCAGAAACGAAGAGACGATCAATTCATTAAGCGGTGCTTATTTCAGTGCACGCACTCAATCGTGCAGCAGAAACAAACAAATGTGACTGGGAAAATGATATCGGGGCTAATCACATCAGGGCGGATGAGCGAGAGAACGCGTTCAAATAAATCTTACCTGTAATGTCGCCACCAAGGGGATCTCCTACCCTTAAAACACCCCTGGCGCGCTTGTCATGTAAACGCAAACAGCTGATAAATGAAGAAAATACGATGGCATAGCATCCACCTCTGAGACGGAATGGAGGAGATGGGAGAGGAGTCGGGCAACCCCCTCTGTGAATAACGTCGGAGGGCTGCAGCGCGGAGAAACGCGCTCAGAGAGAGAGGAGGAGAGAATGATGCAGCTTCACACGCGCTCGCGCTCACGCCTTGACGCTCCTAGAAGCTGTTTGGGATCACCTAATAACAAACAAAACTGAGTTTAACACACATCTTGTCTTTAAAAATGTTGCATTTTATGTTGCTTTTGGTCACTGACAGTATACCCTATTGAGAACAACGCGTTTAATGTTTTGGGTCGACTTTATAAGTTACTCCTTAAAAGTGAACCTCTGATATTTCCCAATAGTCACATAAATTTGGCCTGAAACGTACAGTATTAAGATCTTTAAAATAAAGCTTTTTTAATGGTAGGCTACCAGTGGTTCCCTGGAGGCCCTTTGACATCTATAAGCTTTGTGTTGCAATATTCTTCAAGGTGTGAAAAGACTGTTTAGATAATAAACATGTTGCTTACATACCAAACAAATAGCTATATAGGAACAAATCACTAAAACATTTTTTGAGGAGGAAAAAAACGTTTTCTGCAGAATCACAGTGAAAAGGCTCCATTATAGCCTATTCTCAAGAGTGTAATTTACCATGAACATTAATAATAGATCATACACCCTATTACATGTCGTTAAGCTTATGGGATGCTTTTGGGGATGGGATGATCTGGTCATGTGACACCTGCCATAAAATTATCCTAGACAGACTGCACCCCTGATCCTCTTCCTCGCCTCCTTGAATATTTTTGGAGCTGGTGCTCTTCTGCCCCTCCATTGCTGTTGTCATGTTAGTGCGAGTCCACTTTGTTGTTCTTCACTGCATTCTGTTGGAGTTTCCTCTGTTTAGTTTTCTTTGTGGTGGGCATCTGGTGATATTTCATTTCTAATGGTGTATGACTATTGGAGACAGACCTCTAAATAAAGTTATAAACTTATTCCTCTACAAAATCCTGACAGTTAGGCTACATATTGTTACAGAAAATGCCCAGCTCACTCGGGTTTAGCACATGCCTACACCAGATGTGAGCACATAATGTCAAAAGCAAATCATTGTCAGTGACAATGTGGACACCCTATACAGATTTAGTTTCACATTTAGTTTCACATTAAGTTCACACACACTTGAGCAAACATGCAAAAAACATAAATAATATAATAATAATAATAATAAATATATATATATATATATATATATATATATATATATATATATTCATTCATTCATTTTCTTTTCGGCTTAGTCCCTTTTTAAAAAAAATTTAATTAATTTTTAATCAGGGGTCGCCACAGCGGAATGAACCACCAACTTATCCAGCATATGTTTTTACGCAGCGGATGCCCTTCCAGCCGTAACCCATCTCTGGGAAACATCCATACATTCTCATTCACACGCATACACTACGGACAATTTAGCTTACCCAATTCACCTGTACCGCATGTCTTTGGACTTGTGGGGGAAACCGGAGCACCCGGAGGAAACCCACGCAACCACAGGGAGAACATGCAAACTCCACACAGAAATGCCAACTGACCCAGCCGAGGCTCAAACCAGTGACCTTCTTGCTGTGAGGCGAACGTGCTACTCACTACGCCACCGTGGCGCCCATATATATATATATATATATATATATATATAT
>CAIGQQ010034734.1:8578106-8658750 GCA_903798035.1 Danio albolineatus | reverse complement strand
AATTGTTTTTTATCATAAAAAGTCATGATCACGTAAAAACATCTGGCCTTGATACTGCTCTGTGAGGTTTCCTTTGGTTATTCTCAATGCCCCGTTTATAAATTTTACCATGATTCTGACATCAATTATTCACTGACAAAGGGTTTACAAAATAACATGCGTTTGTTTCAAATGAAGTTTAACAGTTTAAAGAGTTCTAGCTGCTCAATCAGTGATTACTCTAGGAATCTTCTGTCTTTATGGAAAGACTTTAAGTGATTTTAAATGGTTGTAAAATGAAAGCTGTCAATCAAGTACAACCATCCTCAATGTTGCCCCAATTGTGGGCTGTGAAGCAGTGTAACTTATTTTCTTTAGATTTGGTTAGATGAAAATGTAATTTTCATAAGTGCTCTCTGTTGTAAAAATGTAATGTGCTCCCAGTGTGAATACTGCACTTTCTCTGTATGTTTCAATCACTCAGTTTAATTTTTCACTTTCAAAAGAACTGAAGAGTTCAGATGCAAAAACTTCTAAATACCGTCTGAAATCTTCTTCTATAATGAGCATTTTCAGGCTCCTTTGTGTAGGTTCAGTAATATCACATTTATGGCAAATAGTAAGTCCTTTTAATTGTCTTTAAAGTGAAATAACTCACCATAAACAAAGGAAACTAATAAAATGCGAATTTTCGATGGAAATTTCAGACAGCACTTTGAGGTTTTTGCATCTGAACTCTTTAACTGCTAATAACCTAAACATTACAACATTAAACATTAACCTAAACAAACAACTCAAATTTATCATATTCAAGTCAATGATGCTTGGGACGAAATCTTACCTACTCCTTCAACAATATTGGAATGTGGTTTGCTTGTTGCTAAAATCAGCATTACATTTTACCTAATGTGTTCATCACTAACAGAATGCATTTCTCACTAGTAGATATTGAGAAATATAACATCTCAAACGTAACTTCAGTGTGTGTTCTCATGGCTTTGACAGTGTGCGGTTCTCATGTGCTCCACAGCGACTTCATGAGTCCAAAACGTAACACTGCATTGATTATCATGTACTCAGCGGGTCCAATAGAAATCATTTTCGTGGATGATGGGTGGTAATTACAGCACGCGATCCAATAAGCGACCGTTCTGAACATGACCGACGTTCAGAATATCCAATAAGGTGTCAGCTTTTGACAACGTTGTCCAATCCACGTTCCCTTGAGCACTCTGACATCCACCAAATAACAAATGATTTGACAACGCTAGTTTGCGATATGAGAGAACTATGGCTTCCTCCTTGATTAAGTGGTTAAGAGGATTATATGTGTTTTTCTTAACATGTCTCCTGTCTGTCTTTGCTTTTTTGAATTTAGAAGAATTAAACGAAATGAAATATGGAATACAGATTCTCCCCGATCCTGTTATCATGGGACAGGTAGGATTGTTATGGGATGCAGCTAGCTGGAGAGGTTTATTTGCTACACACAAACAGCTGTTAGCTTTATGCACAGCATGGCGTATTAGCCATTACAAACTACGTGTCTCAGTGTCTAATAGTCGAATATAGCATAGTAAAACTGATTAAATAGCGAATAGTAAATTAGCTGTGACGGGGTTATTAGCATAACGTTAGTTGGACTGTGCCTCTACAGGTATGCTACAGATTTTGCCTGATTGTAAATACAATATGGCTTTTTGTGAAAATGAGCATGGTAAAGTAACATTTGTTGTGATCTGAATGTGTTGTAAACTGTTGTGCCTCTCTCTTGTTCTTCTTTTCTAATTTCTGTTTTCTATTCCTGTTTTGAGATGCAAGATGTGATGCTGGTCTCTAACAAATACAAGCAGCTGTATGAGTGTCGTTTACCAGCTCAGGCAGTGCGTTTCCATCAGGACCCGGTGTCAGAGCCTGATGTGCAGGGTTACAGCGGCCCCGGGGTCCCTGAGCTCCTCAAGCCCATGCAGACGGCAGCATGTCTGATTAAGGTTGACGTTCAATTTCTGTCACAGTCATTCACACACTAAATATACACAAGCTCTGAATACACTCATCCACTGGCACAGATCTAGAACGATATTAGAAGCTGTGTAGTCTACAGTGGCGGACGAAGCACACAAATCAGTAATAATAACAAAATATTACTCCAATAAAAGTGTGAAAGTACTTTGTAAATGTGGTTTAGTCTTAAAAGTAACATATTATTACTAAGTACTGGCTGCTGAATGTTTATTTTGCAAGAAACATTTCATTTGATTAATCATATTTTTTCTATTGTATATTACAGTGGCAGAGAGAGCTTAACATGCTGCAATTTAAGAAAACACATGCAATTACAAAAAATGCCAGCAAATTAAGAAAAGATCTTCATCCATTTAATCCTCACAGCACATATACGTAAAAAAAAAAGTGCTGCGTTTTTACACAATGCAAACAAATTAATAAAATGTTCTGCATATTCTCACAACACCAACAATTTACAAAAACACGCTGCATTATCTTACAACACTTGCAAAAACATGGGAACACAATGGAAATGTTTCAAGTGGACCCAAAACATGATGGATGCCGATGTGCCATGACTATTGCTCAGTGAAGTCGTAGGTCATCTTTGAAAGGTGATTATTAAATATATTTGTTTGTTTATTTTAACTTCCTGTTTTCCTTGTCTTCTGTATTTTATTAGCCTAAATAATTTTAACCTAAATAGCCGCGTCTGTCCGTTTTAGAGTCCTCTTGAAACATTTAGTTGTCTTCCGTGCTATTTGAAAGTGTTGAGAAAAATTGCAGTGTGTTTTCATAAAGTGCTTGCGCTGCGTGAAAATGCAGCAAGTTTTATTTATTTCTTTGCGTTGTGAGTAAAGGCAGCACGTACTGTCAAATGCACTCTTATCTTAATTTGCTAGCCTTTTTTTGTAATTGTATGTGTTTACTTAAATTGCAGCAGATCTCTCTCGGCCACCGTAGTAAAATAGTTCTATAAAAATAATTTGATATTAATTTGATCATAATTCAGGTGTGCAGACAATAATAAAATACCACATATATTCTTGCATATTAAAACAACTGTACAAAAATGGTATAAATTCCCATTGAAGCCAACAACAATAACTATAATCATAAGATATAGTTTCATAAAACAGTTCTAAATATGGCACAAACGATTGGCACTTGACTTTTGTCACTGGATCTTTTATGACCATAAATTTCACTTTCATAACAGCAAAAACTGAAGTGCATGTTTAAAGTAAACTGCATTAACTAGAATAAATTATACTTTAATTTGCAGTTGAGTCAGTCACACTCACTCAGTCTTACAGATCTCCCATTCTTGACCCATCTTGAGTCAGACTTGAGAATTGTCCAGTTCAGTTAAAAAATAAATGATTCAGTGCGATTTGCAAGATAAATGTAACATGTTTTTATCAAATGTAATGGTGTAAAAAGTACAAAGAAAGTAGAACTAAAAATAAAATGCCCCAATAAAGTAAAGGTTTTTCAATTTTCAGTTTGCGATGAACTATTCCTTTTACTAATAAAGTTAAAACTGTTATTGTTCATCTCTGATCATATTCTTTAAGTCACCTATTTTATTTTAAAAACTGACTGAATACTGACTAAATAAATAATGTACATTGTAGTCATTTTACATCATAAACTGCATGTCACAGTGGTTTGAAGCTTGTTTATGTTGTTTTGTTTGTAGACCAAGGACTGGTGGACTTATGAGTTCTGCTATGGCCAACACATCAGACAGTACCACTTAGAAGGCATGTTAAATCTTTTATCTCCCCTATCTTTGATAAATAAAGTTTTACATGGTCTGAAAATAATATTTGTGCAATGCCTGATATTTTCTTTTTAATGGCTGGAATTTAGGGAATTTAGGACAGAAGCCATTCAGCAAAATGGGCTGCCTATAATTATGTACTATTAAATATTTCAAGATGTTTGAAATGTGTTCCATTTCTGTGATTGCAGATTCGGAGATCAAGGGAGATGTGCTCTTTTTGGGATATTATGATTCAGAGTTTGACTGGACGAATGAAACTGCAAAGGTAAGGTCAGATTTGTTCATCTTGGTTTGCTGGTGTCATGCTACATAAAGTAGGTTAATTTAAATGAGGAATTCTGATACCAGCAGTAATTACTTTTTATGAACTGCTTTTATGTTAACATCTCTGTAGGTTTCTTCTATATATTTTATAGTTACAAAATTACAATCTTGTTGATTTATTTCTCTCTTTTTTTTCAGGCATCTAAGCAGCACAAGCTAAAGAGGTATCACAGCCAGTCATATGTCAATGGCTCAAAATGTGACCTAAACGGCAGTCCCAGGGAGACTGAAGTCAGAGTAAGAGACCCACAATCTCACAAATTGCAATAGATTATTTTGAGGGATGTAAATCATAACAGTGGTCCTAACCTATTTCTTGTTTTACATTTATAATTTCTACAGCTTCCGAGAATCCCAAAAGGTCCACATATTGATAATGTTATAATAGCTGTTTTAACATTAACATATGATTGAATTTCCTCTTGTTACAGTTATTGAATAGTTTGACAACAAGCAGGAAATGTTTACGGGCCAATGACATCACCACATTGAAAAGGTCTATATTCTGGACTATAGAGAAATAATAAAGAAGAGAGTGTAGTCAGTGTACTATTGAAGTCAATCTGAAAACACAGTTAGTGGCTAACAATAGGGACACTAGTTAAATGTTTTGTCTAGTCCAGAGATGCCCAAAGTTGGCCCATAGTAACCTATAATTTGGCCCACCAACCCATCTGAAAAGGGATTTAGAATGAAGTTTTCTGCAAATACCTTCAGCAGAGATCGTCATTTCTAATTTAACATAACTTTTTGTTTAATTGTTGAGCTACAAAAAAGTCAACTAAAATCGATTGTTTCAATTATATGTTGTGCATGAATCAGATTTTAAAATATGTAAATACTCTCACTAGAAGATTAAGGACAATATACAAGACATCGATGACCAAATCAAGGCAAAGGCAGCTTGACTCATTGAACATTGTGTTATAAATGTGTTTGTTTATGTTTTTATTGTAAGAAGATTATTAGAATATATATATATATTAAAAATATATAATTAATAATTTGATCAAAGTAATTTTTTCTATTTATTTTTCAATATTAGTAAAATGGGAAGTTACCATTTAATAGTTTTGGTATATTTAACATCGGCCCACCCGCCTCAATCAAGTTGGTTTTTGGCCCTTCTTAAGAAAAAGTTTGGCCACCCCTGGTCTAGTCATCTCACATATAGTAGAATGCCTGCAGATTTTGAGGTCATTCGATTTATTGGCTCGTTTATTATTATATATTATTAGTTTTGTAATCATTTGGAAATACAGTCTTAGAAAGCTTATGCAGCCTCCTTCAAAAACTGAAAAAATATGTAGTTTACTTACAAATGTTTGCACTCAAATATAAGTACGTTTCACACATGGACTTAAGTTAAATTTACTACGTAATGCAAATTGAACAGAGCATAGAGCTGGTTAAAATTTGCATCATTACTACTTTAAGTCATTTGGCGTTTACTTTGCAATGTTTGAATTAAATAAATAACAGAAAAGTAAAAAATACTTATAAATTCAACTTTAATTTCTCTTAGCATAAATGGAGTGCTGAGCGAATTGACGTTTTAGATCTTTCGAACTTTTGCATTGAAGTATTGTAAATTTAAAAATAATAATAATCTTAGACCTTAACGTTTAGAACGGGTCAGTTCTTCGTACGTGGATCACTCATTTAGATTGATTTGATTATTTATGTTTTGAGGAAAATAGTAAATATATATATATATATATATATATATATATACATACAATTGTTGCTTTTTCAGCTTAAGTGTAGTTTCTGAGTGTATGATAATAGACATTGGCAATATTCTCATATTTTTAAAGGAATAATAATTTATTGGAGTCCTGCGCACATTTTGACAGCTAATATGCCAGTGATTTGATGCTTTGCAAAAATTGCAGACACCTTTCCAATATCGAAAAGCTTTTTTGATGCAAAATTTATTTAAACAGCCACTTATACCTTACACCACAGGATTAAGAAACTTAAACAATGTACTAAAGAAAATCCAGTCTGATAGTTAAACTAAATATATTGCTAAATACTCTTGACTCATGAAAGTGTAAAGCCTGTAGCCCACAACAAATGTGTAAGGTTATTTACAAACTGTTTACTATTGATTTAATGCAATTTTGCTCACACGAATAATTGACTATTAATCAGAGGATGTCGTTATGCTGTTGTGCCATCTGCCAATCGTTGCATTACTGGTTATGATTTCAAACATCCATAGATCTGTCCTTCACAACAAGCAAACGCAGCTATCTCAGATCAGTTCATCCAGATAATCTGATTTGCGAACTTGTTTGAACAACCAAATCAGCCAGAGATTAATTATCAAGATTAAAGAAGTGTACAACAGCAACATAGAATTGTATTTTAATCGAATGACACTGATAATCTATAGGTGTATTTTGTTTTTAACAGTTTGTGTGTGAAGAAGGCTCTACTGACTTTATTTCACGGGTGGATGAACCCCAGTCTTGCCGCTACGTCTTGACAGTCCACACCTCTCGCACATGCCAGCATCCCCTTCTGCGACCACCTTCCACTGCCAAGCCACAAGGCATTGTGTGCCAACCTGCTCTCAGCGCCCAGCAGTACATGGACTACGTCAAGGCTCAAGTCTGTAAGTACGAGAGGTGATGATTTGTTTTACCTTTCACGAAGGCAGTGTAATTTAGTGATCGATTGGGGAATATGTCCAATGTTACTAATGATTTTGCAGTGATTCTGTCAACATCACATGAATTAGTTTTACTTCATTTGCTGTTTATTTCGTAGTCAAGAGTCTCCAAAGGATCCTTCACTTTGTTGCATGATGTTGAGACTGATGTTTTTTATAAATCTTATGTTTAAAAGTTTAGTTAGTGCATTTTTAAATAATTTAATAAATTATACAATTTTATTATTATTGTATTATATTAATAATATATTAATTAAAATATTTGATTGTGCTTTTTGTATTTGTATACTGTGTATTTACCTAACGGCTAAAACCAAAGTGATTAGATATTTTAAAGATATTATTTATATATATATTAAATATTTTTATTGTACTTTTTTGTCGTCTGTCTTGATTTGTTTTTATTGATAGTCTTTATATTTTTAGTCATTTTTATTTTATATATATTTTTATTTTTATGCAAAACAAAAAGTGAAATATATCTTTGAAAAATTATCAGAAATAAGTGTAGTTTTCATATGTATTATTTTAGCTGTATCTCATTTAAGAGGGTGCATCCTTCGAAGGATGCATTTAAAGTGCCCTTCGTCATCGTGGCGCGACGAAGGCTGTCTCGTATTAAAAAAAAAAAATTGAAGGCTCCTTCAAATGCAGCCTTAAAATGCGTCCTTCGTTTCCCAGGTAATGAAGGACACAACCGGTGGAACCTTCGCGGCCTCGAACGTCCCAAGATTCTTTGTGCACTGATAACTGCAGGATATTTTTTAAAGAAAACCCTGGTTTAAGCGTGTGAATTAGGTTTATTTGACTTGAATATGTAAACACATGTTAAAAAACAAAGAGAGTATGATATGTTTACATTTTATGTGTACATGTATGATCAAAGGAAGTATATTTCCAGTTTTTGCAAACCTTGTTATAGCTTCAGATCGTTTAAAATAAGTTTTAAAATCACTTAAAAAAAAATCAATTACAAATTTTATTACCGCTTATTAACGGCAGCTGTTAAGGTTGCTATGTGACTATATCTGTCCTCTGTAGAATAGATCGTCTCGTTTCAAAATGCTCGGTTTGGTCTGTGTGGACTTCGAAGGACTCACCTTTAAAATTTGCATTCTTCAGAGGATGCAGCCTCTGAAATGAGACACAGCTATTGTTTTGAGTTATCGTTATTTTATAAAGTAGCAAAATTCAATTTAGATTTTGGTTTTAGTTCTAACTATAGTTATAGCTATAACCCTGCTCACCCAGGTCAGATGACCTATATACTGTCAAATGTTAATTACATCATGATTAGAATAACAGGATATGGATTGCTATGACAGTGCATGAAGCCCAGTCCATTGGGACTCAGTTTGTTATTTACCAGTTGCTGCTTTCACCTTTTACACATACAGTGCTGTACACTTGCTTGCATAGAAACCTTCAGAATCATATTCAGACTTTTTATTCACAATTTCTTTCCTTATCACTCATCACACTATTCATGAAAAATGTCCTCACTGCCAAGTTCTGTCCTGTTAGATTAGATCTCCGGAGATGCAATCAGCCTACATTTAATTGTACTCCGTTCTCTAATTGATTCATTATTTTTAGCACCTAGACATCTGTCGTTGCCTCTCTCTCTGTCTTTCTCGCTCAGCTGACACCAAACGTAAAGTGGAGCAGATCTCAGAGGAGCTCAGAAACCTGGATGAAATTCTGGCCAAGGATGACAAGAACAAAGGTGTGCAGGATGACAGAACAGATGAGGAACCTGCAGTGAGTTCAGATGAGCCTTCAGTTTCAGAGTCCCAAATAAAAGGTCAGCATTCAGAACGTGATTTGATTTGTTGACACTTATATGAATGGGTTAGTTTTAAGACGGTCTACAGCACCCTCAAAATCAGATTGAGTTTTTTAACCTAAATCCTGCAGTTATAGTTTAGTGCACTGGGTGGCGCTGTGTACAGGAAATATGAAGCAGAGTTGGTGAGAAGTGTTACTGTATATGCAGGGCCGCAGCTGGCCGGTACAGGCCCTATGATAACTTTTGTAGACAGCTACTAATAGTAACTCTGGGAGCCCCTAAACAGCCCTTGAAATCAGCGTAACACCCTCTCCCACCCCCCCAGCAGCGCTCTTGGTTATATTTTCTTGGCCAGTTGGCTGATGAATAGTATAAAAATATATATAGGTATCACCAAACTTTAAGTCAATTGGATGTTTATGATTAAAGAATATTGAAGGAAATCAGCTTCAGAATTCTTTTCTTTTTCTTTTTTTCTTTGTTGTTTTTTATATATATATTTTTTTTTTTACATTTAAAGTAACAGTTTTTTACCAAAGGGATTTTGGGTGTATCTTTTCATCAGATATAGCTGGGAACAGACAGAAATAAATTCTGTCTAAATTCTACATTTTTTTTATTTTTTATTTTTTAATTTTTTAATATTTTTTTTTTAGATTACTGCACAGAGTGTCTGCGGGGTCTTTAAAAACTTAAAATTTAAGCCTGAAAAAGACTTAAATTCACTGAAATATTATGTTGCCGGTTTTCATTTTCCTGTGTGCTAGTAAAGCTATACCCAATCAGGCCAATTACTAGTAATCCATCCCAAAACTAAAGTTTTTTTTTTATTACAAAGAGCAACAGCAGTTAGACATTTTACTACAAAATATCCAAAATAAATTCCCTAATTGGGAAAAAAAACTAAAGCAACACATCCATTTATATTATCTTTTATTAATAGAAAAACTGTTTACAAAAGTAGGGGCGCCTCGGTGGCGTAGTTAGTAGCACGTTCGCCTCACAGCAAGAAGGTCGTTGGTTCAAGCCTCGGCTGGGTCAGTTGGCATTTCTGTGTGGAGTTTGCATGTTCTCCCCGTGGTTGCGTGGGTTTCCTCCGGGTGCTCCGGTTTCCCCCACAAGTCCAAAGACTTAGTGAATGAGTGTGTATGGATGTTTCCCAGAGATGGGTTGCGGCTGGAAGGGCATCCGCTGTGTAAAACGAATGCTGGATAAGTTGGTGGTTCATTCCGCTGTGGTGACCCCAGATTAATAAAGGTACTAAGCCGAAAAGAAAATGAATGAATGAATGTTTACAGAAGTAACTGGGCCATTAGAAAAAATTCTTAGTGTTTAGTCCTGAATAAGTATAAAATTTCAATCTCAATGGTCTTAAAAAGTCTTAAATTTGACCTAAAGAAACCTGCAGAATCCCTGACAGCAGTATATTTTTACCAAGGAGATTTTGAGTATGTCTTTTCATCAAAAATTACTGTGAACAAAATGTTAAAAAAAATCTCTTTTTTACATTAGATTGATTTTTTTTTTACATTAGATTTATTTTTTTTTACATTAGAAGGGGATTTTGGGTATGTTTTATATACACATTATGATATTATGATGTTAACAGACAGAAAAATAAATATCTTTTTTTTTTTACATTAGAGCAACAGGTTTTTATTAATCTAATGTTAGAAATTACTGTGAACAAACAGAAAAAATCCTTCTGTGTAATGCCTTAAAAATATCTACAGACACCTGCTGATAAAATGTGACAAAAGAAGTTTTTACACTTTAAAATGTATTTTTGCATGTTTTCTTTCTGTTAGACTGAAGAAAAAAACACTTTACGAACTACCAAAAAGCCCAAAATTACTAAATTGAGGTGCATGTAAAAATATACTATTTCCCTGCAGTGTCTCAATGTAAAGTGTAAGAATATTAAAATATGATTGACTCATGTGGCTGACAACCTCTTTGGGTCACCAATGTAAATGTTTATCATGTTAGATTTTTACCTGCTAGCTACAAAATTATTTAAAAAGCCAATCTCTGATACATTGTATTACAGCTTTATTTTCATTTTCAACTTTTAATGTCTCTTTCTTTTTGTGCATGTATAATTTGTAGTTTGTCTTTTTTGTTTTATTGTTTCAGTCTTGCTTTTCCATCCTTGTTTTCTTCTTCAAGCTGTCTCATTAGCAGCTTCCATGCTGCATTCAAACAAATATCTGTGTATGTGTGTTATAACAGAGGGTGAAGATGCTGAGAAAGCATCGACGAGTGAAGAGCCAGAGGACAAAGACTTCTGGGAAGGAGTTACCAAACCAGCAAACACAGAGCCAAGCACACCTGACACAGAGGTACGACCTCTCTGGAAACGATCCTGTTGTAAACCATACATTTGTATAGCAAGATTTAGTAATTTGCCTCATTTTACAACTGTCTTACAGAGCCCTCAGGAGCCACAGGACAACCAATTACATGAAAATGATAGTAAGACAATTATTTTAATTAAAAATCACGTAATTATATCGCATAAGAAGTATTTTGTTTTATTTTTATTATTAATGGGTACCATGCACAACAAGAATTACAGTAGCTATAAAGCTAAAACTGGTGATGATTTATAGATGTTGCGTTATAAATACAGCTGTGCAGTACAAATAAAATGTAAAAAAAAATTATTACTCAATTTTTAACAATTGGTGATATTTCTTCCATGAAACTGTAAACGCGCAGGCTGATAGGTTACCTAATCTGCCCCTGTGTTATTGACTGGTTGCTGTATCCTCAGCAACCAACAAGCTTGCTCTTCATCAGTTTAAATGTTCCACATCATTTTGCGCTGTCAAGCTGCAGCGCCCTCCTCCACCCCAGCTCCACCTGTGTTTAGATCTGCTTTGGAGCTTACATGTACATTAAGTTTGCAGCATCAGTGTGTTATATTCTCAGATGGTATGTCTGTGTATATACTGGCAGTAGTTGGTCTCGATACTTGCTCTGCCATAATAATCAAAGCAGCAGCAGCAGCAGCAGAGCAGATCTATACCGCCAAGACCAAATACATCAACATTACCATATACATATTTATTACCATGCTAAATTACGAGAGTGTTCATGACAGATAAATTTTCAGGGACTAAATGATTTTGCCATCCTTGGCAACTATTATCCTAGATGCTTTGTTTTACTTTATGCATTATTTAATCAAAAACATATCTAATTACTTTAAAAATTCTTTGATTGTTTGTTTGTTCTGGACATGCGGTATGGGTGAATTGAATGAGCTAAATTGACCATAGTGTATGTGTGCAAATGCGAGAGTGTGTTGGTGTTTCCCAGTGTTGGGTTGCAGCTCGAAGGGCATCCGCTGCATAAAACATATGCTGGATAAGTTGGTGATTCATTCCGCTGTGGCGACCCCTGAGTAATAAAGGGACTAAAAGAAAAAGAAAATGGATGGATGAATAAATGTATGAATTGTTTGTTCTGTATTGAATTAAGTGTAAACATTAAATCAATAATAAAGAAATGAATTAAGTGTAAACATTAAATCAGTAATAAAGAATTGAATTAAGTGTAAACATTAAATCAATAATAAAGAAATAATATTATTGCTCTGTAAAGTATTTCATAATATTTATGCAGTAAAATTTGGTGCTTGGTGTCTAGGCCCTGAATATGTCACGTATTATATTTAATATAAAAGTCCAGATCATTGATTGCATAAGTGAAATGTCTGAAAAGACTAAATGCTGTGTCCTTAAATCCCTTTCTTTCTGCTCATTTTTTTTTCCGTTTAGTATTTGGAGAGGAAAAGTTCAACTTTAAAATCATCACAGACCCCGCAGACCTCATGAAGTTTGTACAACACCTCAAAGAGAGCAACGAAAAGGTTTGTATTTTCAACAAAGCCTAATTTATCAGCCAATATCTCCTCTAGCTCTTGTCATTGCATAACGTTTTCCAAATGTTTCCTCCATGAAGTATATTTAAGACACTGTGTCAAGTTAAAAGTCACTCACCTATTAAAAAAACATGCATTGATCGAACATTAATTTCTGTACTGTATATTCAGAACAGGAAAGCTGAGCTGGAAAAAGAGAGCAAGCAGGCGTCTCAGAAGAGAAAGGAAGAGGAGGAGGAAAAAAAAGAAGAGAAAACAACAGAGGCGGAGGTGGAAGTCGAGGATGCAGATGAGGATGATGCATTGCTTCAAGAGTTTGAGGATGAGATGGCAGATCTGTCCGTTCCCTCGGCCAAGATAGAAGAAATAAAAGAAGAGATGCAGAAAGAGTTTGACAACATCATAGAGGAAGTATGAGTTATTACTGTTAACACTTACATATATATATTGCACTTTCAGTTAAAAAATTTGTCTGTGAATATTTTCTTACTGTGTTTTAATCTTCCAGGCTCAGCAGGAGTTAGAAAATGAAGGCCTTAAGGGTGAGTTTGATCGTTCTCAAGCTACGCAAACTCTAGAAAATACACTAGGGAAACTTCTGGACCGTCTTGAAGACAAGACTGAACACGAGAGTCAAGCAGAAACAGAACAAAATGCAGAAGTGGATAAAAGCACGCATTCACCACATAAAACAGAGGGAGGCTCTTCTTCTGGCAACCCAAATCTGGTTCCCAAAACACCAGGTAAATATAGAGACCTCAGAGGGGGAACAGGTGCATGAACGAACAGATGGTAGAATGGATGGCTCATTAAAGTGTCTGTAATTTTCATCTCTGCACCCCAAGCATTCAAAGAATCTGCTTATGAGCTTATTATACTATAAATATATAGTATAATGTCTGTAAGTGTGTGCATGGCTTGTATTTTAGCATTATACAGTGGCTCAAAAAAGTAGTCATAAATGATGCCATTTAAATTCATGGCAAATAATTTTAACTGATTTCAAAGAGAAATTATTAAGTATTAATTAGGCCTGTCACGATATCTATTTTTTGTTATACAATATATTGCTCCAAAATAAATTGCGATTAAACAATATTATTGTCATTTTAAGACCATTTTATGCCACTCATCATATAATCCCAGAACGACAATATAATATTGTCACAATGCAAGTACACTTCCAAAGAACACATAATATTTTATTCTTTAAGAACATTTCATTTAATTATAGTCATTTGAACTATTTAATAATTGGGCATTGGAATCACAATGTTTAAACGTATATCCTAAACAAATGAATAATAATAAAAGTTTACAAAAAAGTGCAAGGTAAAAAGTAACAGAGGCTGTGATAACTGCTACCAGATCTAATTTCAGTTGCCAGACACCCACGTGAAATTATACTATAGTAATAGTTTTATGTATGGGTGATATATATTGCATCACTAAAAATGATTGAGGTGACACCAAAAATGAATGATTATTGTGACGGGCCTAGTATTAATATAAATATATATATTTGTAGTTTTTCATGATACACTTCTACTTGAAAGTTTGGGATTGGCTTGATTTCTGGTTTTGAAAAAATCTCTTGCTCACCGAGGCTTCGTTTATTTGATCAAAAATACAGTAAAAACAGTACAGTCTGTTTTCTGTTTTATTATGTATTTAAATAGAATTTATTTCTGGAGTTTGATTTGAATTTCCACATGACAAATGAGAAATGAGTTGCTCAAGAAACATTTCTTATTATTATCAGTTTTGAAAATGGTTGTGCTGCTAAGGCGATAGTTAGATAGTACTCACAATGAAGGGTTCAAAGCTTGGTTTTTTTTCCTGCTGAGCATAAAAAATATATTTTGTATATTAGGGCTGCACAATATATCGTTTCAGCATCGATATCGCAATGTGATCATTCGCAATAGTCACATCACAGGATATGCAATGTTGAGTTTGTATTATAATTCATCATTTGCATGTGTTTTTGATGCCTTTGATTTGAAAAATGACCTTAAAAACATTCAGGCATAAGAAATTGTACCATTTGTGATATTAACTACGATTAATTTTATTGAATTATTCTTATTTTTATCTTTCAGTTACTGTGCTTGAATACTGTTAGACTCAGGCATTGAGTCTAACAGTATTCAAGCCCAGTAACTGAATGAGCACTTGTATCTTTTTCTTGATTGTATGTATAGATTGTTATGCATGAAAATACTCCCAATACATACAAATACAGAAATGCACTGCAAGCAGCACAGACCACAATGAAAACGTGTTGAGGGGCCCCAAAAAGTTAATAGATTGTTTATTAGATTTTATGGAGATGCAAATAGTAAACATTATTTCATCTCTGACTAAACGTGCATCAAAATACTTACAACATATGCAAATAGAGAAACGCACTGCAAGTAACACAAACAATAATGAAAATGTGTCTGGTGCCCTACAAATTTTATAGATTAATTTTATTCGATTTTATGGAGATGCACTTTCTCTGCAGAATCATCCCAATCAATCTAACATTATAAATTCTTTCAAAATAGAGATATGAAGTTGTGGTGAAATTGGATTCATATTGCAAAATACAGTTGAATATAGTCAGAATTATTAGCCCCACTTTGAATTTTTTTTTCTTTTTTAAAACATTTCCCAAATGATGTTTAACAGAGCAAGCAAACTTTCACAGCATGTCCAATAATATTTTTTTTTCTTTTGGAGAAATTCTTATTTGTTTTATTTCAGCTAAAATAAAATCAGTTTTAAATTTTTTAAGAACCATTTTAAGGTCAAAATTATTAGCCCCTTTAAACTATTTTTTTTCCGATAGACTACAGAACAGACCAAATCATTATACAATAACTTGCTTAATTACCCTAACCTGTCTAGTTAACCTAATTAACCTAGTTAAGCCTTTAAATGTCACTTTAAGATGTATAAAAGTGTCTTGGAAAATATCTAGAAAAATATAATTTACTCTCATCATGGAAAAGATAAAAGAAGTTAGTTATTAGAAATGAGTTATTAAAACTATTAGATTTAGAAATGTATTTTAAAAAATCTCTCTGTTAAACAGAAATTGGGTAAAAAAATAAACAGGGGTGCTAATAATTCAGGGGGTTTAATAATTCTGACTTCAACTGTATATCGCAAATAAAAAAAATATCACAATGCTAGTTTTTTTTTAATAGCATGCAGCCCTTTTGCATATGTTCCAACATTGTAGCAACTGACATCCAACAAAAGTCAAGTCAGTTGGAAATTGTTGGCTACCAGTTCCCAACATTCTTCAAAATATCTTCCTTTTGTGTTCCAAACAAAAAATAAATGTATACATTTTTAAACCTCTTGAGAGTGAGTAAATGATAACAGATATTCCATTTTTGGGTGAACTGCCCCTTTAATAGGAAAACCAAAATCTTCTGCAACATCTATTTTGATTCACTCCTCAGTCTTTTCAATGGTAGTGTGTGTTTGTTAACTTATTTTCAATGATCAGCAATCAAAATGCTTTTTTAGATGCCACTGTATAAATGATGATCATGATGAAATCACTGTCGCCACTAAAAAAAATTCTGCACAGTGCCATACTGCTATGCAACTCTGGCTTCTGATGTTGTGAAAGAAAGAGAGAGAGAGTGTGTAATACAAAATGGGCAGGGGGATTTGATTTTACGTTGTACTCGCGGTAACCTCCCCTTCCCTCTGTCTCACGTCACCCAAGCGGGCAGCAGCAGTGGCGAGCAGGTAAAAGTCAGGGTGACTAAGTATAAGGTGGGCGGAGGTGTGGCTGCAGGAGCGGTTACCGGGGGCAACGATGATGATGGTGATGATGATGAGGGGGGTGTGAAGGTGCAGGAACTGGGCGAGGGCGACCCCCAGTGGCAGCAGATTCATGAAGTGGTCAAAGAGCAGCTAGAGAGAGCCGGCATCAAGGCCGAAGGTAGGCCAGAACACACGCACACACGTCTAAATTATGCTTATTTTCCTGTGTGTGTGTCTTTGTGAGTGGAGCGAGAACTTTTATCTTTCATTCTCAAATCTTAAACTATTCTTTTATTCTGGGCTTCGGCATGAGTAACTTGTTTCTTTAATGGCATCTATCTGTTTTTTTCTTCACTTTAACTCTATACTGCTATTCAAGATCAAGGAACTTCTCACGTTAAAGGGACGGTTTCTCCCAAAAATTTATATTATGCCTCCATTTTTTTCATCCTTAAATGGTTCCAAGAGTTTTTCTTTCTTCTGTTGAGCACAAATGAAGATATTCTGAAGGTGTCCATGGATCTGTGGTACATTTTTCATAATACCTTCTTTTGTATTCAACAGTAAGTAACTGGTGATTTTAAATTCCCTCTTTTTGTTTTATTGATGATGAAGCATACTTTTAAGTGATACTTACAAGTACTGGTTTTGTTCCCTTGATGCTGGCTTTCAAAAGAGGTCTTAAGAATAGCTTTGAAAGAAAACATCATAGGATCACCACACAATCTTTTTTGTCAGTACAAGGAACCCAAGTTGCTGTGCTTCCAGTTTAACTGGTTTTGGATTGGATGTTCAGGCTGACAGAATGTGAAGATTTAGGAGCTTGACTGCACTTCATTTGTCCTTCCTTCAGCTCTTCATTGCATGCATCATTTCTGTGACTGCTTTCTTTCTTTTTTTTAATAGTGTGTATGGGAATGTATAATAATAGTTGTGCTTCTTTATTGTGTGTGACAGTGTTTATGAGAGTACAGTTGTCTAAATGAATGTATGCAAATGGTGATTGAGGATTTCTGACATGTTTTCCAGGAAAGATCGAGGTCAAGATTTTAACTCGTAAAACAGCAGAAGAAGCAGGAGACCAGTGGCTCTCTGAGGAGGATACCAAATCGTTTAGAGAGCTCCTCATCAACCTTCTGGTATAAATTTAAGTGCACAGATAAACAAGTCATCATCTGTAGGATGCAAAAGGGGCCAGATTCAGAACTCATTGGACCCTGCAGCTAAAGACCCAAGGGCCCCTTTTATTTCATTGACAAGTCAACGTTTTTATTATAAATTGTATTTATTTTTATATAATTATTGTTATAAATTTGTTTATTATTTAATCTTATTATTATTATTATTATTATTATTATTATTATTATTATTATTATTATTATTATTATTACTATTTTTATTGTTATTATTATTATCATTATTAATGTAGAAATAATAAGTGTTGTAATAATAATAATAAAATATTTTTCTTTATTTTTCTTTATTTTTTATATATTATTATTATTATTATGTTGTTATACATTAGTTTATTATTTAATTTTTTTTCTTATTATTATTTCTTTTATTATTAATGCAGAAATAAGAGTTGTAGTAATGTAATATTTTTATTCATTATTTTTTATATTTTTATAATTATTATAAATTCATAATTATTATATTTCATTCTTTTATTATTATTATTGCTATTATTAATGTAGAAATAAGTGTTGTAGTAATAATAATAATATAATGTAATACAATGTATTTCTTAATTTATTTTATATTATTATTATTATAATTTTTTATCATTTTACCTTGTTGTTATTATTATTATTATTATTATTAATGTAGAAATAAGTGTTGTAGTAGTAGTAATAATAATAATATTAATAATATAATCATGTGATATTTTTCTTTGTTAATGTGATTTATTTTTATATTATCATAATTATTACGAATTTGTTCATTACTTTACCTTATTAATATTATTATTAATAATAATGTAGAAATAATAAGTGTTGTTGTAATTAAAATAATAATATAATGTAATACTATTTATTTCTTTATTGAATGTATTTTTTATAATATTTACTTTTTTTATTTTGTTGTTGTTATTAATGTAGGAATAATTGTTGTAGTAATAATAATAATAATAATAATAATAAAATATTACATTATTCTTTATTAATTTAATTTACTTTTATATTAATAATAATAATAATAATAATATAATCATAAATGTAAAAATACGTTCAATATTTATAATAATATACATATACTGTTATAATGATGATAAATGTTACTTGCATGGAGTCTAAATTGCATAATGCTAAGAAAATTACTACTATCTTTAGTCTGTGTAAACAGCCTCTAATAGCTACTTGCACCTAGTATTTAAATAGAGACGGATGCTATTTGCACTGTGTACAAATAGGAATATGTGCTACTATATTTATTTAGTGCAAACAGCCTCTGTCTAAATAAATTGGTGTTCTTTTTCTTCGTAGACAGGAGGAACAGAGGAAGTGTACAAAGAGCAGAAGAGACAGCAAGAGCTGGAGAACAACTATAAATTTGTCTGGGGAGAAAAGCAGGATGAGAATCAGTCCACAGGAAACAGTGATTCTGACGAAGTAGACTTGTGAGCCTTTTCCCTTTTCTCTCAAGCACTGTTATCTTGAAGAAGGGCAGCCAGCATTCTCTGAACTATAAGCCTGGTCATCACTTCACAGTGTGCGTCGCAACCAAACTGCCCTCTCAGACCATTCGAGTTCATGTTGAAAAACTTTTGAGGGGTTCAATCCACTGCCGGGAATCTCGATTTTTTTGTATGAGCGTCTGTGAGTTGTTTATAGCTTGTCAGAATTTTTGGTTGTTTGATTCTTCAAACAAATACACAAATGCACTTCATCTTTCAGTTGTGTTGTGCTTCATGTCAGTGTGTGACGGTGTGTGACACAGCCCTTCCTCTTCTTTCACCTCCAGACAAACATCAGTTAGTCTGCAGGTAATCTATAAGCCAACATTTTCTCATCAGTGGACAAACAGTGACGTTCTTTTTGGTTGCTTTTCAATGGCAGGAAAATCTGGATACAAGCAGTGCTGTTTTTAGGGAATGAGTGTGGTGATTGTCAGTATCCCTTCACTTTAAATAATTTTTTTTTGGTCTCACATTTCAAGGAAACATCTGTGGAAAAACAACCTACACCTAGCTTTTTCAACAAACCCAGAGCCTAATAACTAATAACAACTAATAATTCAGTGTATACCTGCTGTTTATTTATAAAGTGACACTTCACCTAACAAAAAGAAATCGGAAGTACCCTTTATGCACCCTCAAGTTGTTTAAAACTTTTATAAGAAGATCTTTTGGAAATTGTTGGTCCCTACTGACCTGCGTTCTCTCTCTGTGCATAGTAACAGGGTTTGAGCAAAATGGAGGATGAGTTAACAATGGCAGAAATTCATTTATTGGGTGAACTGTCTCTTTAAGACATGCTTAAGGTGGTTAATTCATGTTCAACCAGCCTTCAAATCAATAATGTCTTACTTACAATTCAAGTGTCGCCAGGTATTGAAAATCTACTGCTTTTCGCTGCTTCTTCCATGTCCCCAGCAGATAAGGGCTCTTTTTGTTGTTGTTGTAAATGTTTGGAATGATCATCATACTTTGGTTGATTGTAAAAAAACAAAAATAGGGTTTTTTTGTATAAATTAAGGCACTAGCGGTTGCCAATGTCTCATGCAAGCACACTTTTTCTGACGAAATTAAATTGGTAAAAGCTGCTGTAAGAAATTACAATGAATATTTCTCTTTGTTTTACTGTGAGAAACCATTAAAAGTATGTTCACAAGCACTCTGTAAAAGCCTATAGGATTTGCATAGAGCAAAGAAAATTGGCCTTGGGACAATCTGAGAATTGGATGGCAGGCCGCATACATTTTTGCAGGTCCTGTTTGTCTGAATAACTGGAACTCTGAGGGGTGTGTTTGACATGTTTTAGTGACTCAGTACTTCTGGAGAAGAAAACAATCTTCATCCTGCTGAAACTGCATTAGTTGTCAGAAGGATAATAGTATAATATGCTGTGGTCTGTTATGATTTATACACAAAACAAATGTAATAAATATCTGATATAAATATCTGATATAAATACCAATAAAGGAACACATCTTGAATTAGACGATATAAAATTAAGTACTTGAATAAATTCATTTAAGAATTACACTAAAAATACACATTACGCAAGCTGATTAACTATATTAAGTTTCAAACATCTTTTGTATTAAAAGTTTTCTAGAATGTTGTCTAAATATGAAAATCAGACATTGTTTTTATTGAATTTGCACTATTTCTATAAATCTGTGCACTCAATTCTATTAGCGCTTTAACAATGATTATTGTTTCAAAGCAGCTTTACAAAAGGTGCACATCATTGCTTTACAATCAAATTCAGTTAATTAGAGAAAGCTCGACCTCCTTGAGTTATTCTGGGTATTACCAGAAGGCCTGAGTTTTGAGTACACTGGATGAAGGCTCCATGTTTATTTCACACACACAGTCAAAGTTTTGACAGGGGATTTTTTTATCACTTATAATTCTGAAAATAATAAAAACTCTCTAAGCCTCTGCAAAACCTCACTGTTTGTGTTTTTCAGTTGATATCAGAATTCTCTGATATTAATAAAACTGATCCTTAAACTGGAGATTTATGACAGTGCAGGAGAGATAAACTCATATTCTGAAAAAAACAAAATGTTAAGTGCTGTGAAAGGAATTCTGGATATTTTCTTTCCACTGGATGGAAAAAAACATGTTAAAGTGCTGCGTGTTAAATGTGCATTAAAGGGAACCTATAATGAAATTCATCTTTTGTAAGCTGTTAAGACAGAACTGTGTGCAGGTATAGTGTGTGCACAGTCATACTGGAGTGATATAAAGACAATAAGTCTCTTTTTTAAAATTTCCTGATGTTAAAAGAGGATCCAGATCCCTCCCATTTTGAGGTCCACCGCAACGTGGCCCACCCACCGAATTGACAGCCGCATGTTAACATGTCTCCGTAGTAACACAAATAATCATATCAACAAGACAGAATGTGTCACCACAGCCGCGTGTAAGTACAATTATAAAAGAAGACACTTCAATCCCAGTTTGTGGACAAATCAGGTTTATTTTGCACATTAACATAACGAATATCCATATGTCAGTGGATATTAATGTGTATCCTGTGCAAAAACTGCAAATTAAACGAGTACGCTGTGTGTATGTGTGTGTGCGGGTGAACGTTGTAACGACATTGTGTGTGACTCATCGTTCTCATCGACTCATTAACTCCACAAAAAAATACATCAAATAATCATTGGGAAAGTTCTTACTCTACAATTTGTCACAAACATTACGTGAGATCTGCTTCCTTCATGTCTGTCACTGTGCTGTTTATCTAACACTGAGATTGAGGCACACTTGGACAGACAAGTGGGAACGGTGCAAGATGTCCTCGCTGCAGGTCACAGTTTCATGACGTAGTCGTAGACGATCGTCAACTATGTAGTGGACCTTGTACCGCCCACTAAGGTAACGCCCATGCTACAGTGATGGTTGGGTTTATGGTAAGGGGAAGTGTAGGCAATCGTCAACTATGTAGTGGACCTTACAACCCACTAAGGTAGCGTACATGCTACTTTGACAGTTTGGGTAGGGGGAGGTGTAGGTAATCGTCAACTACGACATCAAGCTGCGGGCTGCAGCAAGAACTGTCTTGAACAGTGGGTGGGGAGAACTAGCATTAAAGGCACAGGCAACAAAAACAGCTACATTGTGTTCAGAGCAGAAAATTCCAATATTCTGAAATAAATAATAAATAATCTGAGCAGGTGTTTTGAGCTGAAACTTTACATACACATTCTGGAGACACAAAATACCTATCTTAAACCTTAAAAATGGGGTAAAATAGGTGCCTTTTAAATGCAAACTGCTACTGTTGACAATTTTTTTAAATACAATAATCGTTTTATATAAAACATTTCGTGTTATTAAAATTAATTTTGTTAAATTGGGTCATACGCATTTGGTAGATAAACAACACGATTTGCGGTTTCAATCAACATTTTTCCTAAATTACAACCAGCAGGACTAGGCGTAGTTCATGTCAAGCACAAGAAACTTGAAAACTTCGCTTGGCGTGATTCATTTGGCTCGGTGCCTTCGCTCACTGGAATGTGCACACAGTTACATGCGGGCCAATCCGAACACGTCTGTCATGATTGACAGGCAATTCGTCCAATCGAACGCGCTTCCGTGTGTCTTGTATTAGTTGTGACGCGAGCAGTTCACAGTTCACAGTTGTGCAAGCGTTCAAGGAGGATTTTCTTTTGTTTTTGAAATAAAAGCGACTCGTCGCGGTGAGATGGGTGTGTGTCACTGTCCACGAAACAAAGAGTGTCAGAGAGTACACGTTGGCTAATTATAATACGGAAATGAACCGCCCCCATACCGCTTGGCTTCACTTGCTGAACATTCAGATCAGTAAAGAAGATAGGAAGCACGCTGCTAGTTAGCCTTAAGTAAAGCATAATATTATCAACCAAACCAAACTTGCATGGGTTAGAAAACAGCAAGGATATGATTCTGGAGTCCTTTAATGTGAGTAGGCTGACAAATGTTTTGGGTTTAAGATAAAAACATAGCTTACGATTATGCTAGCTCTCTGAATTGGACCGAAATGGCCTCGGAGCCGAATCCTGCGGTTTTTCTCTCTTCTGTTATGGAGGAAATCAACAGCCTGGTAAGATTGAGTGTTAGCATGCATGTATGCTAATATACGCTTTCTGGCTCTTCACTTTATTCATCGTAAACATGCGTGTTGTCAAACTTTTTGCTACCACAAATTAAGTCTTTTTAATTAATGATTAATGAAAGTTGTGTTTACAGAACTTGTTCAATAACGTCAGAAGCAACAGTTGAAATGTTTATTTTCTGTATTTGTTTTGTAACGCTTTAAATTTAAATATACATGGAGACATGTTAACCCGAAGTCCCCATGTAAGTTTACTGAGGCCCCACTTGTTTGGCAACTTACTGCGCTTGAATGTACACGTCATTTTTTCAATTACGATCCTATATTTGCCAGGAGTGAGACAGACAGAACGCTTACTTGCCTGACGGTGTTGACATTTGGATTAATTTACCTAAACTCATTCATCAGAATCTGCTAGTTTAGGTGTATCGTCAAGTAATATCCTGGTATGACGACGGAACGGAAGCTGCTCTGTCGCTACGTTGTCAAGTGTGAGGTTGGGCTGTCACGCGCCTAACTTATGGTTCATATTGGATAGTAAACGTCTGACTCTTGTATGTGTTCCCAATAGTCGCTGTGAGGTGAGGGTCTCTACACACAGAGCTCACGATGAAGGCTCTTGGCGCGCGCTCGGCGTTCTACGTGGGCTTTCTGGTGGGCACATGCAGCTTGTACCTGCTCCTGCGTCAATCTGGGTTTACCCGGAACTTGGGGTCTCGTGAGCCCGGCACCCACGATAAAACAATGCTGGAAATGCTTGAAGAGGAAAACAAAAACTGGAAGAAGGAAAGGTCGGCTCTTTTCAACCTTAATCATCCGCACCATACAGGTAATAATGTGGCAGAAACTAATGGAGATCTTATACATGTCATTTACAATGTGAAGAACACACTGTAATCTAAAACAATGTACATGGTATGAGCACTTATGATTTCCCAAAACAGGTAAAACGGAAAGTTTACCTAAAAGTGGAAATTTGCTATTAATTTTCTCATCTCTGTGATGTAGTTAACCTTTTTTTTCTTTTGTAGAGCATTTAAGAAGATTTTTAGCTGACACTGTGGTCTTTAGTGAGTGATACAATGAAAGTAGACCGCTATCATCACTTTAAGAGTCAAAAACATCTTGGCAAAACAAAATGTAACACCTGTGGCTCCTGCCAGCAATACACTAATGTCCTATGAAGCTAAATGATTGATATGTGAAGAGATTGAACAATGTTTACAACATTATTACCTTGGCAAACAGTCCTTATTGTGATGACAATAGACTGGAGTGCAACCTTTTTGCATATTGACACTGATATATCCACGGGCACAAGCTCACAAACAGACTCTGTTTACTTTGTGAAATGAGGACATGGGTTAATTAGAATGATACGTGTGCTTATAATGAATGCTGCAAGCTATCAAAAAAGTAAGGTTGCATTTGCATGTTCAGTTTCAGGCAGGAAGATTGATCGATGCCAACAATAGATATACATCATTTTATAACAGGAAGCTTGCATTCCAGACTGTCTAAAACAAGCTGTGGAGTAAAATAATCATATCAATAATGTTCAGTTTCTTAGACAGACTGATTGTTTTACCTCTTAAGACCTCAATGTATCATCAGAGCCAAAGGTATTTATTAGTTTAGTCTGGCTTTTTATTATTCTCACTGTGCAGTTGACCAATATCTACAGTTTTAGTTAATTCTTCTTTAATGTTTTATTAAATATTTTATTAGATCTTTTATTGCCTGAGGTTAAGGAAATTAACAGGACTTTTAAATTTTTAATTAAACTGTCCCTTTGTATAGATTGTTTACCCAGGAACAATCTAAACCTGTTTGACTTTTTAATGTGTAACGTAAGACGGCAACAAACCGAGGGACAACAGAATCTCATCAGGAAACGTGCAATGAAAGTTATTGGTCAAGTCATACAGGTTTAAAGCAACATGAAATTAGATTCTGGATTATCTGTCACTTTAATAAGAGTACAGGTTTTTGTTAATGTCTTATCTATATTTGTCTTTTTAAGCATGCTTGTTTTTAAGGTAACTGCTTGTATTTGGCTGGAATGGCTTAAATCACTAACCTAAACGTTCACTGTGCTGCCATTTCACCTATACTAGTTCTTCAACTTGTTTTGCTTTGTTCTGCTGCAAACCAACATATGGAAATGAACCCCCTAAATAGCCTGTTTTAAACAACAGTTAGCAATTTTTTTGTTTGTCAGGTTGATTATGATTCACAAAGAACAAGTATTTCTTGAATCCGGCACTTCCTGCAATACCAGTGTAAAAGCAGAGGTGTTTTAGACCGGTAGAGTCAGGTGGTGTATACGGTTCTCATATCAACTACACCTGTTTGAGCTGATTTATGAATACAACATCTTACACTGATGTTAATCTGTTCCCTCTGAGCATTGAGTCAGTTGTTTGTTTTCCAAGCCCTGTGTTTGACAAACCCTTTCAGGGTATGTTTGTCTTTATTTTCTGGAGAAATGGACTTTGGTCTCCCATCTAATGTGTTGTCCTTGTTAAAGTGTACCGAGAGAGTTAATCACCAGTATGTTGTCACTAAACTATTCCAAAAGCAATAAACGTTGGCCTGCCAGAAGCTAAGTCGAAATATTATGGAAGAATACACTGTCAAAATGCAGGGTTCCACACAATGCCTTCTTGTTGTCCCAACACAAATCAATTAAGTTAACATAATCATTTTTACAAATTTAAGTGGACTGAACATAAAACAGTTATCAAGCCTCAAGAATTGTGTTGGTTTAACTAATTAAATAATTAGTTTGAACAAGCAGTATTTTTTTGAGTGTCGTTGACATAGAATACATGCTAATCTACACTTTGTGATTAACGTACTGTTTCTATGGAACATTCAACGTCCATTTTTTTCAATAATGTTTAGTTTGCATCTACATCACCATGTAGCAGGAATGGTCTGCCGCTTCCATTCATCAACAATTTTGCAAAGTTGAAAAATTGGTCATCAGACTTTGTTAGTATTTAGTGCAACCCGAGGGTGTAAATGTCACTTTACACACATCAAAGTTAAGTGGATTGAACATAAAACAATTAAGTTATCCCCAAAAGTATTAAATAAATTAGTTTGAACAAGCAGCAAAAATGTTTTTTTGATCGTAGTTGACTTAAAATACACAATCTATGCTTTGTAATATTATTTCTTTACTGCTTATTAATATTTTAGAAAAAAAAATGTCTTGACTAGTTATAGTTTTATAAATGGTTTAAATATTTCATTTCACTGTTTTCCCAAACATGAAAATTCTGTCATCATTTACTCCAAACCATGCACGTTCATTTGAGCTGCCTTTGACTGTATTTATCAGAGTAAACCATAGGTCACTTAAAGCTTAATTTTGACTGTTTTGTTTGACTGTCAATGAATAAACAAAATGAGGAAATATATAAATATTGATTTGAGAATGAAAGACTAACCATTTAATGATTTTCGAACATCATTAGGTTAGGAAATAGACAATTCTTTTATTTTTGTGGTGAACTCTTTTTAAAATACACTACCATCATAAAATATCTTGTCTGCTTTATAGAATGTGTTTATCAGAGTAATCATTGTCTGTCTCGTGTAGGTGAGGATGGTGCACTGGCTGACTCTCTCTATAAGCGTGTACGCATTCTCTGTTGGGTTATGACTGGCCCCGATAACCTCGAGAAAAAGGCTCGGCACGTGAAAGCCACGTGGAGTCGTCACTGCAACATTGTGGTCTTTATAAGCTCCGTGGACAACCCAGATTTTCCCACCGTTGGCCTGAACACCAAGGAAGGTAGGGACCAGCTATACTGGAAAACCATCCGTGCTTTCCACTATGTCATGGAGAAGCACGGTGACGAGGCCGACTGGTTTCTCAAAGCAGACGATGACACTTATGTGATCGTCGACAACCTGCGCTGGATCCTGGCTCACCATTCTCCAGAGGACCCCTTGTACTTTGGCCGGCGTTTTAAGCCGTATGTAAAACAGGGCTACATGAGCGGCGGCGCTGGCTATGTGCTCAGCAAAGAGGCTCTGAGGAGGTTTGTGGAGGGATTTCGCACCAAAGTGTGCACTCACACTACCTCAGTGGAGGACCTCGCTATGGGTCAGTGTATGGAGAAGATAGGCGTTAAAGCAGGGGACTCTAGAGACACCATGCAAAGAGAGACATTCCATCCTTTCGTACCCGAGTCCCATCTCACTGGCACATTTCCCAAAACTTTCTGGTACTGGAACTACTGTTATTACCCCATTGTACAGGTGAGTCGAATTTCGGCGCCAAACTCAACACTAATGGGTTGATGGGTGTTTCTATTTTTAAATGACTCGCTCTAAATACATCAATGTTTGTGTGTTCTGTTATCATGTTTCACTGTTATATTATTTCCAACAGTTCCTTTATGAAATTTTTTGGTTATTTTACCTCATGTCCCGAAGGAATGGAGTCAAGTCTCCATTCTAGTTTTTGTTTATTTTCCAATAATGTTTAATTTGCATGTACATAACTATACAGAAGGAATGGCTTGCCACTTCATCCATCAACTTTCCTTTAAAATTGTACATGGGTATAGTAAAGTTGAAAAATCGGTCATCAGGGTTAATGTTCACATTTAGTGTAACCTGAGGGTGTAAATGTCACTATTTACAACTAAATACAACCTGTTCAAATATATGATGCACAAGGATATTTACTCTGTGCTCTTCAAGTCAAAAGCAGAAAATCCCCATTTCATCAGACCAATCAAGCGTGAGTTTGAATTGGCACAGATCAGCATAAAAGAGAAGAAAATATTACATTATAGTTCTAACAAAATAGAGAGAATTCATTTATAATTTACACCTTGAATCATAGTGTTCCAAATCTGTATGAATCTTTCTTCTGTGGAGCACAAAAGTAAAATATTTAAATAATTTATGCTCTTTTTCTTTGTTGGACTGAGACTTTCTAGCTTCAAAAACATGCAGTGGTTAAAGTACTCCATTTGAATAGTGATAATGTGTTTTGAATTATCAGTCTTCAGAGTTGAAGACTGGTGCCTGATTTCTCTATTTATTAAAATGTCTTCTAAACTAACTGGCTGCTGCAACTTCTATTCAGAATTGATTTGGATAAAAGTGGTTGCTAAATTCATAAATGTCAATGTATCCTTTAGTCAAACATTCTTATGATTTTATGGTGTTTTTTTAATCACCTTAAAAGCTGAAAAGTGGTATCTTCCTTTTTTGGGCGTCCACAGGAAATGTCTGTGAAGTATACTACAAATGGCCCTTTTTAGGTTGAAGCAAAAAATGTACTATTAATCTCCAAATTTACTGTTTTTTTCAGTGCACAGGCACAAAGTTCTCTTTCCCATCAAGGCTATGTCAATACCACTCTGTGAAATAATACTAGCTTCATCCCTAATGGCACATTATGCACTACTGCATGTACTTAAGCACTTACACACTCAACAGCATAGTATATATATGTAGTGTCCCAAATGGAAGTTTTTTTTGTTGTTGTTGTTGTTGTTGTTGTTGTTGTTTTTTACTAAGTGAAAATTCAAACCGTTTCCCTGATGGTTGCCAAATTAGTAAAATAAATTAACCAAACTGTCAAATAAAACCTGCCACATTCACCATCGGGAGATGGTATAATCACTCTTACGAGAATTTTACTTTCACAGTCCAAAATCAATACACTAATCCAACATGAGTGCCCAAAACCTCCGCCCCTTCCGCTAGCAAAACAGCAGCTGTTGAGTGCGTGAAGTGTTCAACATTCTACACTTCTTTTTAACAGTTGAATAAGTGCGTCACCCGCGTATTTAATGTGCACTTATTCTTCTTAGGGGTTTAAGCGTGAACGCACTACTTACACTATTTATACTACAAAATTGCATAGAATAGTACACAACTATGCTATTTGGGACGCACCTATGGTGATGACACGCTACTAACTTAACCAGACAGTCTTCTTGTGCATCTGTTGCTTGAGAATGATTTAAATTGGGGATATTATGATGTGTACTATCCTGGAAGAAAACTCAAGAGCACAATTAAGGAGTGTGAGGGAGTTGAGAAACGCTGCTTTCTGAAACAGAATAACTGCATCTGAAGTGGACTTAATAACTTTTCAGCCTTTTTCATGCTAATAGAAAAATTTTAGACTGAATAAAAGTTTATAGTGGATGAATGTATATGGTAATCCTTCAATTTTATAATCTGTATTTCTGTTTTTCAGGGCCCACAGTGTTGCTCAGACCTGGCTGTTTCTTTCCACTATGTGGATGCGTCACACATGTACCTGCTGGAATACTACACTTACCACTTGCGTGCCTTTGGCTACAAATACCGCTATCAGCCCCCTGAACCCAATCTTAAAGCCCCAGAGAAAGTAGAAACTCGAGTCTTGGAGCAAAAGGACAAGGTTGAAGCACAGGAAGAAGAAAACCAATCCCCTGAACTAAATGACAAGTTATAGCAGTTTATTTTGACAAAAACAAACTTTAAATTCTTACACACACACAAAAAAACTGTTTTTGGGGATGTCCAACCCCCTATTTTGTTTTTGGATATCGTCTGTATTGTGCGACAGAAAAGTGTGCACGACTTATTTGTTAGATAATGCACTCAGTACAGTTTGGGAGGGTTTTCCTCTTGATAATGCATTTGTATGTGAATGTTTAAATGTACATGACAGTGCTGAATTGTATGATATGAAGGTTGACGTGTAGTCTATGAGCCTGCCTTAATAGTACAATAACAACAAACAATATTGCCTCTGCATTCGTTACACTTGGCGTTCAGTTATAACTGTTCATATATAAATACATAAAGTGTAACCATAAGCACACATGCTACTTGTGTAACAACAACGCCATTTGAAGAAGGTGGCTTTGGATTTCCTTCCATGTGATCATTCCCTTCATTTAGTGCCTCTTTAATCATGCACTTCAGTATGTGTTTATATTGGGTTTAGGTCATCTTTAAACACTGAGCAGCTGGCAATATGGCTTTTTACATCCTGCAAACATTCAAGCTCCAGTAGTGTTCATTCCAGGGGTAAACTTGTACATTTACTTAAAGGTATAGTTCACCCAAACATGAAAAATCTGCCATCATTTACTTATTCAAAACAAATTTGACTTTCTGATTTTTTTTTCCCATTATGGAGAGTGCCAGAAAGTACACTGTAAAGAAACAGGGTTCCACCCTATTTCCTTATGTTGTCACAACACAAATTGTTTAGTTTAACTGTATCCTTACCAATTTAAGGAAATTGAACATAAAAAATTAAGTTGTCCTTAAGAATTGTGTTTCAGCTCATTTTAAAGGTGCTGTATGTAAGTTTTTGACTCTTCTAAAGCATAAGAATACCATAATATGTGTGCAGATATTTAAGAAACATCCCAAGTGAACATATTTGTTTAACTGAAAAACAATGCTGAAGTCAGATATTCTTCTTTTAATTTTTGTTTTTTTTTTTGTACTGGAACTGGTGTCTTTGTTCTTTTAACCTGCCAATACCAGTTTAGCCAATTGTATTTGAGTGCCCCGGGTTGCCTTGTTGGAAAACAGCGTCTTTTATTCATTCATTCATTCATTTAGAAAGGCTCTGAAAGCATGCGTTTATTACAGAAATGTGACCTCCGGTGGAAAGTAGGAGATGTCGAAATGAGACAGATTCAGTTCCACATGAGGTTATTATTTAGCAAATGATATAAATTTTACGAGCACGAACATTAGGGGTGAGCAGATTACATTGTAACCGCGTGATGAGCAATTTGGCTGTTTGCACCAGATGAAACATGACAAACATTTAAATTCAGCCATTCAGAAGCACAGAATATGCACTCACTCACGAAATGGTAAGGTTTATAATCTATTTAGTACATTTTAACTCTCTGTAACATAATTAAATGTACATGCAGAATCACTTCTTTCAAACGGTTTATTTTATTTTCAAGATCTGAGGTGAACTATCTGCTGCTGCTTTCAGTATAAGGCAATGTCATGTAAAATGGCATTCAAACTCACATTGCTAGCATTTAGCACTTAATAAAGCACATGAGGTTTACCTGAGATGGTCATTGTCGTAGTTTTCTGTTGTTCACCTGTGAGAAATAGAAACCGTTTCTAATATGTCAATTCGAGGTGTTGGTTATGACAAAAACTCCCTTTAATATGGAAAATATTCCTTCTATCGCGTAAATTTACTAAGAACATGGTTTAAATCACTTGCTCCTGTCCTCAATCTGGCAACCCGCGCTTGCGTTTGTTTTGATCAAGGAGTGCAATACCAACTTCAACCACTGGGTGTCAAACTTACATACTGCACCTAAAGTAGTTTGAACGAACATCAAAAGTCATTTCTGAGTGCAATGTTCATCAAAATATCTTTGTGTGTGTTCAACTCATACATGTTTAAAACCACATAATTATTAATAAATCATTAGGTAATTAACATTTTTGGGTGAACTATCCCTTTAAGCTTGTGTCAATTAAAAAAACAGGATCCCTCTGCTGATTTTAGAATGAAGATCATAAAGTTTATTGATTTAAAACGACTTTTAAGATCCTGTTGGCTGGCCCAATAGTTCATGTGGCACCTGGGAACGATAATAGTGAGCTTGATAAGCCGGCTTAAGTAAACACTGTTTTTCTTTCACCAAACTAATAGCAATCGTGGTCTTGCAGATGAGTGGTGTAGTGTATCACGCTGTGAAGCATGCGGCTTGTGAATTACTGGATTTTTTTTTTCAGACCACACAATGCTTTATTTAATTAACTGCAGTGTGACTGAAGGTTTTTGTTTGTCTAGGATTGAATGTGAGGATTTGCTTCATTTCAAACCCCCAGTGTGGCGACAACTCCAGCACTCTGTGGGCGAGATTAAACGTGTTGGTTTTACAGCTGATGTAGCTGTTTGTCCAAAGTGAGGAAAATGATACAGTTCTATGTCTCGATTTCTCAGTTCACCCATATATGATAATAATGTCGTAACGTTGTCAGGCATACAACTTTCTCTTCCATTATATTATATTTTGGTGTTTCTCATAAGATTTGTTTTATATAGACGTCAAACTGACTAAATGATGCCAGTTTAAATATAGGGTTGAAGTTTCTCTTTAGAAGTGCTGGTGTTGGTAAGCTTTCAGAAAGGTTTTATAGATTCACATTTCAGATCGACTTTCTATTCCAGTTTGGCAGGATCTGAGAGAAAGCAGAGAGATAAAGGGATAGTTCATGCAAATATTATGTGATCATTTACATTAGTACACTTCACTTCTTCCAAACATTTATGAGTTTCTTCTGTTGAACACAAAAGAAGATATTTTGAAGAATGTCAGAACATTTTTTTTCTACTGTGGATGTTTTTATTTTCTTTTGTGTTCAACCAAATAATAAAGCTCAATGGTTTGGGACCTCTTGAGGGTGAGTAAATATTAAGCAAATGTTCACTTTGGGGTGAACTATCCTTTTAAACAGAGGCAGCAATGCTCAGACTTAATCTATAAGATGGTTATAAGTCCGCACTTGAAAACATGTTGACTGTCCGCTTTTAATTTTGACATTGCCACCATTATGAAGGATTTCAAATGAAGTTTATTTAATGAATAAACTTATTTGAACCCGGGTTCTGTTCTTAATTTTTGACCACTCTGCACAATGTCACTTTTGCATTTGTGGTTAAACGGAAAGGTTTTGAAATCACTTGATCAAAATACAATAAGGTGTTGCAAGATTTATATATATTCTTATAAAATTGTCTATTTTAATATCGAATGGAATTCTGTGTACGTCTTAAAATGAAGGGAAATGTGTGAGAGTTTTGACTAAACATGGGTTTAACAATGGGTTTGTTTAATAAAAGCTTTAATAACATGTGGATAGTAAGAATTCAGTTGGTTAAGTATCACTGAAAGCCTCAGAATAATGGAAATGTTTGCCATGTTCTTTGTTCTTTTTGTTGATTCACAGATGAAACACACCTGAGCTTAAGTATAACCTAATAGATTTAGTAAATTCCCATTTTTTCATTTTGCATTTAGTTTAATTATACATCTGTAGAATTATGACAGAAAGATTATTTTGTAAACATTCCATTATACTTATAGTTTACGCTCCTTATCGGCTCGGGTCCAAAACAAAAGAAGGAAATTATTTTCTAAAGCAGTAGATCTCTTTGATGACATCGCTTTGGGCAAAGTGTTTCGAGGAATTGCACTGACTAAGAGGGCACATTATAACTTTGTTCTTGATTAAGAAGTAGAACTGGTCATATAGTGAACATCAAAACCACCAGGAGGATACAAATGACCTTTCCAGCCCTTTTAAAGCAAATCTGCATTTCACGCCCTTGTCTTTATTCCAAAGGTATATGTGTTCTCTATTCCTTTTTTATGTACAAAAGGAGGCGGTTCATTCCACCGTTACAACCCCTGATGAATAAGGGACTTAGCCAAAGGATAGTGAGAGTGATGTACAAAAGAATGCTGTGCAGTAAATCCACAGCAATCTTTTATTTATAAAAGAGTGAGTGAGGAAAATGTGTGACTGAGGAACGATAACCAGCATCTTAAAATAAAGACTTATTTTACAGTAAACTGTGTGGTATTATCTATGAATAGATAAAATAATTTTTACAGTATTTTAAATAAGAATGTTTTTTAAATCGATAAGTTACAAGCACATAATTGCACAAATTGTGGCCAACATTCTTCCATCTTCCTTCATCTGACTACAACAGGAGTGTTATTACTTAAGAAACTCTTTAAAAAAAGATTTATTTGATACAAGTTCGGTTCATTCTGTAGCAAAGGCCCTTAGTCTTTATTATGTACTCAATGGTTCGCCAAAAGGATACTAAAATGGATGAATTGTGACATATAAATACGTGATGTTGGATTACTTCTTAGATCCGTCTTCATACACCACAGCAAAACCTTAATAAAAAACAAAGAAATATAAAATATTACCACCAATCACCAAATACATAAACTCACCACAATAATTATTCAATAATCAAACTCACATCAGTCTTCCATCCTTGAAGAAAATGTTCCCTCTCCTCTCTTTTCTCATAGCTGAGTAAAAACAAACAAATAAAGTAAGGCTTGTTATATTTGAAGGATTTTCATTTCATACACTTCCCCGTAGTGACCACTAGATGTCAGTGTATTCACTTTGGTGTTAAAGGAGTTCATTGAACCAAATGGAAATTCTGTCATCATTTACTCACTCATTAGTTTCTCTCTTTTGTTGAACACTAAAATAATATACTTGGAAGAAATCTGGAAACCTGTAACCACTTTGCTCTTCTTAGTCTCATAAAACTCATAAAAGTTTGAAACCAAACCACACAAGGGTAAGTAAATGCTATCCCTTTACTGTTTCTAATTCAAACAATATTTCAATGTGAAAATTTCTGTGGTTAAAAACGTGGTTTACAAAGTTTGTATGACATGGTGACACGAACAAAGACAATTGATGACAAATTAATTCAATGAATCTCCAATCACTTACAAGACAAAGTGTTTCTCCGTCCTAACAGTCCGACGAAGATGTCATTCATATTAGCTTCAGAAAGACCAAACAAAGCTCTCATCAGTCTCTGATTAATGTCACTTTAATAAAGTTATATTAAAGCAGGATAATGATGAAGGAACTTACGTCTAAATGGCAAACGTGCCTCTCGATTTATTCCTGTGAGGAAAATGTATAAAACAAACCTTAAACGCTTTTCTGGGAAAGATTTGTAACTATTTTTGTTGTTGGAATTTGTGTAATAGCCTATAATTACATGTTTGCCTGAACTCTGCGTATTGTTGTGAATTTGTAATTGTATAAAAAGTACATTCAGTGTCATCGAGTCTGACCTGTGCTCCTCCTGCCCATCAGGCCGACGAAACTGTCATAATCAATATCATCATATCGTTTGTCGTAGCGCTCAGGCTGGGCGTCGCTGTTGTCCTGTACATAAACACAATGCAAGTGTGACTCACTAATGTCAGTGACTCACAGACTCACTGTGATGGTCATTAAGGTTATAAAAAGTGCTAGATAAGTGGACAGGGAACTGCTGTTATATCGTTTTGATTGCTAAAAAAGTATATCAAACATATCATAATCTCATTAAAATAGACTCTGCATGTGTGTGGTTTGTTCATGTGACAGGACCTCCGTTTGAGCCCATAATGAACAGTCAGATATCACATTAATAGAACCATTAAGGGTTTAATATACCATTATGGATCATTCTAGCCATACATGTGTGTATCAGTGGACTCTTTGATTTGGCAAACTCCCAAACACAGCATACACAAGGCAGTATTTTATATTGCTTATAATATTTTGTCAATTTTGTCATCCAAACAAAAATTCCAGGTTTTGCATTTTTGTAACTTTGTAAACAATCAGAATACATTAGCGTTCATTATGCATTAAGCTATTGTGAAAAGGTTATCACATTAATATTGCATAGCACATAAATGGATCATATTTAACCTCTCTATCTCTATATTCTTATGTAGACTATTACAAAACCCAGTAACATGTCTGTGCAGGTCTATATGTAGGATATATTGTTTTAAATATGGACATTTTTTGTAAACTAAATTTAAATTGCATTCCTTGAGCCAACGTTGGATTAGAACAACCAGCATTTTTTTAAAGTGTAAACAGAAATATTTGACATTTCACATCCCTCATCCCTCCACCACATTCCCTTCACATCCCTCCACCACATTCACAACAAAACACACACAAAACAATTAAACACAACTCATGCAAACCTTAAAGTAAACCTAACAAAAACCTCTTATTCCACAACTCAAACGATCGAGCTAAACACCAAATTGTTCCAAACATTATAAGATCATGCATTAATTTATATTAGATATCAATTAAAATCCAGTGTTTAACAAAGGTTTAACAACAGAGAGAGAGAAAAAGAGAAATTGAAAGATTATTATAAATACATCATTGTAAATATACTGATTATTATTATTTATTATTACTGTTTATGCATAAATGTTGATTGTTAAATGTACAGTTTATTCAGATTTATTATTTTATCATTTTTATTATCTTTAACTTGTATTTTTATTTAATTATTTTCATATATGTATGTTCTTTTTAATGTAAACTTTATAAATGCTTTGGCAATACTTTTGTAACATTTGTCAAGCCAATAAAGCAGTTATTAAATTGAATTCATGTTTATATATTGCACTGTAGAGAAAGAACTATAGCCTATTCACAAATATTGGTCGCAAATACTGGTAAAAACGATGCTACGTGTATAATTTATATTGGTTTTATTTCTATTCTTTTATTTCTGATGGAAAATTACACATTTAATTTAACCAAACTGACAGCAGGATGATGGAAAATAATACGTTAACTAAGATATAATGACTTATATTCTCTATAGTAAAACGGCAGGTGTCACAAAACTACATTTTAAATATAATAATTGCCTGAAGTCCATGCTTTTAAAGTGTAACTCACACTGAAGGAGTAGTCGAGGGCGCTCCGCGAAAGTCTCGGGCACGCGAGCAGCAGCAGCACGTGGACGAGCAGCGCGAGCAACCAGCCGCAGGACATCCTCGCACACCTGCACCAAACACCACTTAGGTAACACTAACCAACAACTGCTTTCCATAATAAATTTACACGAAAGATGTATCAACCATACCTTAATCAAGCACTAATATGAGCTGGTGCTAACAGGATGCTGTTCAGGTTCTTCTCTGTGTGTTCAGACTCGCAGGTGTACGCGCGCGTTCCTGTATTTGTAGGCTTCCCGCGCTCCGCTCACTCAGGCTGGCTCTCCAACAACCAAACAATGATGATGCTAACATATTCATGTGACGCAAAGCCATTAACACTCGACTCCTGACGTATGTGTGCGGTCAATTACTTTATACTAAACTCACACCTCGTCTTAGTCTCTTGCGGTTCACATCATGTCTAATTTTGTCTTACGCAAATTGATCTGTTATGCAAATTGATCTGTTGATTCGAAGAGCAATATGCTAATATATGTATTCACAATCATGCAATGTCAAATCTTCAAGGGTATTTTTGAAATTATTATAATCTTATTATTAGTTGTTTATACTGGGAAGTCCTTTAAATTGTCTTTAAGCTTGTTTTGGATTCACAAAGATACACAGCCTACGGGTAATAAGGGTTCAGTGTTTATTATCCAGTGGGATTATGAGTCATCTATACTGGTCGTTCGGTTTACTTCATCTCATTACTGAAATGTCCTTCATCTGGACAAAGCTGTCGGTAAGCTATAGAAAAGGTGACATTTTGATTAACATCTGTAGGAGCCTGATTGATGAAAACTTGCATTTAACAAAAGAAAAAAGGCTTACATTTAACATGTGCAATCTCTATAGGTCAAATATGCTTACAGAAAAGTTTTACACAGGTCAGAAAACCCTTTTGCAGACATTTGACCTGTTAAGTTAGTTTCTGTGTCAGGAACGGCTTTATTTCTCTCTCTCTCTGTCAGGTTTTAGATTAAATCATTAATGACATTTGCTACAAGATGCTTCGATTACAAGCACTTTAGTAGTGAACTCGGTGTTGTGAATGAAAAAAGGAAATTAAAAAAAATAATTAGAGAAAATTAATTAACAGTAACCATGACAACACAGTGACCAAAGCTGGAGTTTTTTCTTCAACGCGGGAGTGACAGCTAGTTTGTGACAACATGGCAGAAGAGAATGTGCCGGCAGTCGTTTAGTTTATCAAACACTGTAGTCCAACAGAAATATAAACTTAACAGAAACACTGAAGAAAATACTTTACAGTCATGTGCAAAATGATCCTGGACAGTTAACTGAGGTAAAAAGTTGAAAAAACAGACTCAGTAGAATGCTGAGGAGAGAAACAAATCAGGATTAAATGCTACAGGATGTTTGTATTTACTTTAATGTTAGCAAAATGACTACATACATGATATTGTTTTTTTATGCTCTACATCCACAAAATAATTATTAAACAATGTGCGGCACTGTGCTTTTGCATTTAAGAATTACGTTTGTGAAAGTGCAGTAAATGTAATCATCAAATATTCTATTGTAACTATAGGGGAATTGAATAAACTAAATTATCCGTAGTGTATGTGTGTGTGTGGGTGTGGATGGATGTGTACGGGTGTTTCCCAGTACTGGGTTGCAGCTGAAAGGGCATCCGCTGCATAAAACATGCTGGAATAGTTTGCGGTTCATTCTGCTGCGACGATCTTTGAAATAGAGACTAAGCTGGAGGAAAATGAATAAATGATACACAACTTACATATTTTTTTGTTAATGACAAACCATTTGTCAGTAAATTAAACAAATTGACGGTCAATATAGATCGTTCATATTATGTAAATACAATATTTCAGACATTACATGACTAGACCAGATGTTTCCATGTTTCAACGGTGAAGTCTGTTATGGTGAGACAGGCAAAGATGGAGAACTGTTGCACTGCTTATTTTGCTAAACAAATATAAAGATGGAAACATAAACTATAAGGCACATGACAGAATGTAGTCATTTTGTAAATAACTGTTACAGCTGTTGTCCAAAACTGGACAGCACACTGAAGTACGTTAACACAAGATGGCAAATACAAAACCAGACACAGGTGAACATAGTTATTGGGTAGACATAGCAACAAACATGAGTAAGAATTAATCTAATGTTCTTTCTTTTTTACACACACAATGAGTTTCCTCAGTATGAAAAGTGTGACGACTGGCCTTTTATGGCAGGGCAGGCAAGTATAAGGTGATATATTTCCAGTTGTTAATTTCAATATACAAATATATAGGTAATCTAACCTGAACAAACTACGGCAAACTTAGTGGAAAATGTTTACAGTGTAGGCCGACATCCACACAGAAGACGACAAGTAACGTGGCAGACCCAGTTCACATTTAGACATGTTTGTTCCCAACTGTACGTTCACACCGAAGGCGGTGAGAGCGTCAAAGTTCGCTCTGGCCACCCTGGCGACAACGCTGTCTGCCTTCAGAGCTCTGGCAGCGAGAGCATCAAAATTCACTACACTGATCTCGCATTTAAAGGAGCCGTTGCAGCATTATCAGCAAATCAGTTACAGTTCCGCATAAAACATGCTTTCCAGTGTGAAAATGAAGATCAAGTTGCTGCGTGCGGTGTGGCTTTGCTCCACTTATACAATATGTGTCCATATGTTTGAAATATTCTGAAGAAGCAATACTGTTTTGCACTGCTGCATGAAATTCCCGCTTTGAAAAAAATGTATATAACATTAATGCACATCAGTAACTCGCCACTAACTTTTTTAATGTATGTCCCTGTAAGAAAACATTGGAAATAGTTGGAAATCCAGCGACCGCATTATTAACACATTTGGGAACAAGTGTGGTCGGAAACAAAGTTCACAGTGACTGTGTTCTCTGGGCTCCTCTCAAGCAGTGGACTTCTACATTCTGATTGCTCTCTGATTGCTAGCTTATTACCATAAAGTTGACTTCATTTCAGCTCTCCTCGACGCCGACACTGGTGAAGACGAGCCACACTGCTCCTCGCTACTTATCGCTGCAGGCTCCCATTGAAAATTAATGACTTCCGGCTACTTTGACACTCCCGCCACTTTCGGTGTGAACGTACAGTAACTCAGAAACATTCCCACTCTTAATTATCTTCAGGTTAAACTGAGACTGTCATGTTAGGTTTTTTATTTTAACTTTTGTTTGTATTTCCTTAATTTGAATGCTTTCTTCCATAGTTTCCTTTTTAGGTTATTTATTGGTTCATTGACTATGCTCACCTGTGTCTGATTTAGTTACTCGTAATTTTCACTTTACATGGCCTCGGTACATTTTCTTGCTTTCAGTGGGGATTTTCCATAGACATAATGACATGTTCTGCCATTTAATCATACCCAAACACTACTCCCACACAAAATGTTTTGCATTTTTTACATTTTCTAAAAACTAAATGAATCATAAGCTGTTTTCCTCATGGGGAAACTGTTCTCACACCATCCAAATCATTAGCTGTTGCTACATCTGGGCAGCATGGTGGCGCAGTGGGTAGCACAATCGCCTCACAGCAAGAAGGTCGCTGGTTCAAGCCCTGGCTGGGTCAAGCATTTCTGTGTGGAGTTTGCATGTTCTTCCCGTGTTCGCGTGAGTTTTCTGCAGGTGCAGGTTTCACCAACAAGTTCAAAAATATGTAAGAAAGGGAAATAGGTTAAGCTAGATTGTCCTTAGTGTATGTGTGTGTGAATGAGTGTGTATGGATGTTTCCCAGTGGTGGGTTGCAGCTGGAAGGGCATTGTTTTACGCAGCGGATGCCCTTCCAGCCACAATCCATCTCTGGGAAACACATCCATACATTCTCATTCACCCACATACACTACGGACAATTTAGCTTACTCAATTCACCTGTACCGCATGTCTTTGGACTGTGGGGGAAACCGGAGCACCCGGAGGAAACCCACGCAACCACGGGGAGAACATGCAAACTCCACACAGAAATGCCAACTGACCCAGCCGGGGATCGAACCAGCGACCTTCTTGCTGTGAGGCGAACGTGCTACCCACTAGGCAACCGTGGCGCCATATTCACAATTTCTCCTGATATAAATGGAATAGCAGAAGCACAAAACCCTTTTGCTAGTCACGCTTATTTCAATTTTACAGTAGATTTGACTGACCTGCTGGTTTTTACAGTTTGAAAATATAAAATCCAAATTCATTAACATAGCAAAGCCTAAACATTTTAGAGCTTAATTAGGTTGTGAATTATTCTTTCTTTTGATTCCAGAGCAAGAAGGAAGGCTCTTATTGATACACCAACGCTCCACAGTCCTCGTGAAGCCGGATTTGTATACAAGCGACTCGGAGCTGGAAAACATCGCTTTGAGGTAATTAAGTCTGGTTGTTTGCATTGAGAACAAATGATTCCCCTCAGTTCCCACCATTTCCATTACCATCAAAACAAGTGATTAATTTATGATAGTCCTGTCAGTGGAAGCAGGAATCACTTGCGTATTTGTGTGAAAGTGTGCATGTGTTTGCTGGAGCGGACATGAAGCATTAGAACAGTTTGGAAGTACACCCACACTCACTACAGTCCAGTCAGTGCTTCTCAATGGTGAATGACACCTACCATCCTTTGCTTACGCAAATAAACTCACAAACTTTCACACACACACAAACATAGCCTCTCTCTCTCTCTCTGTCATGCTCTTTCTTATAGCCTGATATAATTTCCTGGAATTTTTCATTCATTTCTGATATCATCCAGTCACCAAACATGGATCTGTATATCTACTCTGTAGTAAGATTAGATAGAATCAATCAATGCACAAAAACCTTCACTATTGTCATCATCATTATCATCCTTTTTCTTATAGTATGCCTTATACCTATATTTAATTGAATAGCACACTTATTATTGGCATATTTAGTTTGGTTGTACTCTTCATTCAGCTATTGAGAGGCTGTGCGGCTAAGTTGCTTCAACCTCAGTTATCCACCTACACACACACAGCTTTAAGTATAGATCAAGGAGAGGAGATCTGCTCAATACTTCCTCTGTCCATTCAGACAACCCTTATCAAGAAAAAAAAACGTTCATTGTCTGTCTCACGGTCAACGGTCATTGAAAATGTTTCCTGGGCATTCATCAGATTTTCTGCCCCCTTAGAGAATTTAACCCATGATAACATCTGTTTCAGAAAACTTTTTTAAAGTTGTAAAGTTTCTAAAGATGATTCCTTGAACCCCGCACAGCATGGTAATAAGCAACACTGACAGATAACCTTTCAAGGCTTTCAGCGTAATTTAATTTTATATATTCAAAGAGTTTAAGCATCGCTGAAGGATGATTAATTTGAAATATTTACCCTCATGGTGGATTTATCATTAGCTAAAACCATATGTGTGCTATCAGCAACTTTTCATAAATGAGTGAATGTGAGCTTCAATGTTTTTTCCTTAATAATGAATAGAAATATTGAAAATAGAAATAATGTATTTAATAGTAAATAGAAATCTTATTATTTTAAACAACACATGAACCACACTGATGCAAAACATACAGTGTAGATCACCCCCTTATTGATGATCAATTCAAATTTAAATGTCCAGTATTAAATCCATTGGAATTATTGGAATTTATTTAGGCCCTGTTTAAACTAGTGTGCTTTAGTTTTACAACAGCGTTTTAGCATGGAAACGCTCCGCGTCCACACTAGCGTTTCAACCAAGCGTCTCTCAACAGATCTCCGTCCAAACTACACCACCAAAAACGTATATCACGTGACCATTCGCGCACTCTGGGCATGCGCGTTCAAGTATAAACAGGAAGCATGTGTCTCGCTCTGCGTTTGGTTATTGTTAGTCAACAAACGCTGGTTGAACAATGAACGCGATGGATTTTTGAGGAAACACGACGAGGTTGAGTTGTTACTTAAAGTAACAAATAAATATAAAACATCCATGGCTATCGAAAATACAGTGTTTACAGTGAAGGCTGGTCTGCTGTCTGCCGGTGCCATAGTCATGTGCGCTTGACGAATAAGGGAAGGATACGCAATGACCCACAAGCCCCAATCATGTAGCGAATCTCAGCAGCCACGCCTCCGTTTTCAAAGGTCTCCGTTTTCCCACATCCACACTGAGACGCAGCAGCAGCGTTTTAGAATTAAAACGGCCTCTCCAGCATTTCCAAAACGCTCCGTTTTCACACCTCGAAAACTCCAGCGTAATTTGGACGGATGGCGTAACCGTAGCAAAACTTAAGCGTTTTAAAACGAAAACACACTAGTGTAAACGGGGCCTTAAATACCTTTGGCTTTATAACTCATAATTGCTCAGAAACAAGATCATATATATTTTTCTAATTATGTTGTTTATATCAAACCTGAATCAAATAATTTTACATGCATCAACTTTCACTTTCAAATAAAAACGGATCATTTTTTCATGTGTCAATCATTGAGTGGTACAAAATACTGGATTTTTTGGGAAAAAAGAGAATCAACATTTTATATATAATTTTTAAAAATAAAATAAGCAATGCAAAGAATATAAAACAACCAAAAGCTAAATATGTATTCCACATGCTTTTTGACACTGCTATTAAAGGGTACCTATGATGAAAATCATCTTTTGTAAGCTGTTTACACAGAACTGTGTGCAGGTATAGTGTGTCCACAGTCATACTGGAGTGATATAAACACAATAAGTGTCTTTTTTTTATTTCCTGATGTTAAAATAGTATCCAGATCCCTCCCATTTTGCGGCCCACTGCAACGTGACGTAGGAGTGTGGTTTCCACGCCCACCGAGTTGATTGACAGCCGCGTATTAACATGTCTCCATAGTAACATGTATAATCATATCAACAAGATAGGACGTGCGCAAAACAACTGGAATTAAAAGATCTGTTCAGCTCTCTGTGATCATCAATCATCATCAAATGTGATCAAGAATGAGTTTTACAAGTTTCAAATGTTTTTAAAACAGTGCATGTGGAGAGTCGGCGATCTGATTCCATCTCAGAGCGGGTTAGGTGGTATAGGACCGGGGGGGCTACATTGGTGTCGTGACCCGGATGGGAGTGAGGTTTAGGTGGGAGTGAGTGTAACAGATGCCAGCCAGTGAAGTGCTGTGCAGGTAAATCTCACTCCTCTGAACCCGAAAAGGTGCTCTAGCGACAGACGCTAGAGGCCATAGTGTTTAGTTTCCTTGTTAGAGCAACCGACTCCTATGTGAGTAGAGTCACTGGTTCAATCCTAGCTCAGAGCGGGTTGGGTGGTGTAGGACAGCAGGGTTACACAAACACTTTAGTTTAAATACCAATTCCCACTATTAACTTATGCTTAGTCCCATTATTCATTAGGGGTTGCCACAGCGGAATGAACCGCCAACTTATTCAGCATGTGTTTTACACATGCTGCAGATACCCTTCCACTTGGAGGAAACCCACGCAAAGAACTTGAAGACTCCACAGAGAAATGCCAACTGACCCAGCCAAGACTCGAACCATCAACCTTCTTGCTGTGAGGTGGCAGTGCTAACCACTGAGCCACTGTGTCACCCCCAACTGTACCTTACTAAGTATTAAAGTCTGTGTGAAATCAAAATATACAATATTTATTTTGCTATTCTTTTGGTGAACAAACAATCCATACAAGTTAATCCACTTGAAAAAAAGGATGTTTGGGTTATTTACAATCAAATTCGGATCATTTGCTTCCACATTTGGAGTAACACTCCTTCTCTGTTGACATTCATGTCTCTCAAACTCTTACTCAATATTTACACAAGATTTGAATATGCTTGCATGAGATCTGCTAATCATTCAGTTAATTTAATAATGCATTGCCTAGTGGACGCTCCATCCCGAGGCTTCTCCAGCTAATTATGTGTAATCTAATCATATATCCAATTAAAAGTAAACAAGATTGCCTTCAGTCCTGTATAACACATTTTACTGTTCCCTGGTGTCCATTATGACAAGTGTCAATTTGGTATATATCTGACATATTTCCTCACATGTGGTGACACCCAAAGCCCACCTCAAATTGGTGATATGTTCAGTTTCCCCAAAGAGTTTATTAACACTTGATATTGCACTGTGTGTGTGTGTCACATGTGAGTCGCCTTTGTGTTTTGTGCCGTAAGTAAGTAGCGAAGTGAAAATGAGAATCACACTTGTCCACATTTCTGCCTCTCCCTCACTCCTCCCATCAGTTTCTGTGTTCCCTTCACAGTGAGAAACGATGGCATTGACGCCGGTGCCATTAGTGAAATTTCAAAAGCCCCACGTAACCAGACAACTCAGCATGCTGTGCCAGTCCATGCATGTTCTGTAAAAGCGTTAAAGCTCATATTTTTGTGGTAGTTCATTAGTTTCTTAAAGCGAGACACTGAAAGCAAAAAAAAAAAAACACTCGATTTTTCTCATGCACCTCTCAATTTTGAGATTTGAGGGTTTCTGGCTTTCATGAAGAAAACATCCTAATACAGTTTAAAGTGTTTCTTTTGTCACACTTTATCAATCTGTGCCTTTAGATTTCAATTACAATCTTTTTTAGAGGCTATTTCCTCATAATTTTTTTGTCCTGCATTGAGCCATAAATGTCCACTTCAGCAGCTCTTATATCAAACTAGTTTTATTCATCTGTATTCTGAAGGTTTCTCGATATGTTTATTTATTTTTGGCTTTGGTTTAACATTTTGTTCAAAATAATAAAGTGCTGGGTCAGTTTGGCATTTCTGTGTGGAGTTTGCATGTTCTGCCGTGTTTGCTTGGGTTTCCTTCATGTTCTCTGGTTACCTCCATAGTCTAAAGATGCGGTACAGGTGAATTGAGTAAGCTAAATTGTCCGTAGTGTATGTGTGTGAATGAGTGTGTATGGATGTTTCCCAGTGACGGGTTGCAGCTGGAAGGCCATCCGCTGCGTAAAACACATGCTGGATAAGTTGGTGGTTCATTCCGCTGTGGCGACCCCGGATTAATAAAGGTATTAAGCCGAAAAGATTATGAATGATTGAGAGAATGGACTGAGCCATAAATGTCCACTTCAGCAGCTCTTACATCAAACTAGTTTTATTCATCTGTATTCTGAAGGTTTTCTTGATATATTTATATATTTTTGGCTGGTTTTATACAACATTTTATGCTAAAAAAAGATTTTTTTTTTTGAACTGCTCTGAATTGTGGAGTAAGGTGGCATGGTGGTGCAGTGGTTAATTAGCACTGCTGCCTCACAGCAAGAAGGTTTCTGGTTTAAGTCCGGGCTTGGTTAGTTGGCATTTCTGTGTCGAGTTTACATGTTCTCCCCGTGTTCGGGTGGGTTTTATCTGGTTGCTTCGGTTTCCCCCACAGTCCAAAGTCATGTGGTATAGGTGAACTAAATAAAACTAAACATGCCGTAGTGTATGTGTGTGTGAATGTGAGAGTGTATGGATGTTTCCCAGTGATGGGTTGAGGCTGGAAGGGCATCCGCTGCGTAAAACATATGTTGAATAAGTTGAATAAAAGGACTAAGCCAAAAGAAAATAAATGAATGTGGAGTGCGAAAATTTTTCACTCTAATGAAATTTCCAGATTTTTTTGTGCTAGAAATGTATGCAAATGACCAAGTATTTAAATAAATGATGTCTAATTTGCATGTTTATGGACAATTTAGAAAATGCATTCTCCTTCGGCTTGGTCCCTGATTTATCAGAGCTAGCCACAGCAGAATGAAGCGCCAATTACTCAGGCATATGTTTTATGAAGCAGATATCCTTTCCGCACAACCCAAGGCTGGGAAACACCCATACAGACTCTCATTCACACACACATTTATTCACTAAGGCCAATTTAGTTTACACAATACAAAGCTAAATTCAATTCAGATTACACAATTCACCTACAGTGCATGTCTTTGGACTGTTTGGGAAACCAGAGGAAACAGGTAGAACATGCAAACTCCACACAGAAATGCCTCCTGGCCTGTCCGGGACTCAAACCAGCCACCCACCTGCAGTTTCTTACTTTAAACCAACTGCAATTTATTTTATGCTAATACAACTGGTAACCCTTTGTTTAACTGTAGTGAGCCATATTTGACGGTTCTCAAATAGGTAAAAAGTAAAAACTGTTCATTGTTAAAAACAATATTAATTGTTAATATAAATTCTGTACTTTTTACTACATTTCATTAAATGAGTGTAGCTCTATATTAGGGGTGCCTGAACTTTTTTTGTGTGAAGGTCAAAAAACCAAATATCATTGATAGCAGTGGGCGAAGGTAAATATATCAAACTATATTACATTAAAGTTGCCATGGGTAATTTCCTAATTTATTCACAGTATTTAAAACTAAATAGCAAACATTACTTTAAATTGTATTACCTAATGCAGTATAACGTTTTAAATTATAACTATTGCTATAAAAACGTGCAATCACATTTATAACCATTTAAAACACAGTGGAGTTCAATGCTGAATATAAGCCCATTGATTTGATTTGCTCACCCAAGTCTCTGGATTGTGGGTAGACAGTATGTACATTTAAACAAAATCTGATCAGTTTACACCATTTTATCAAAACATTTCAAACTCAGTTAACTTTTAACAATAAAAACAACAAACAATAAAGGCTTACATTAAATTTGAATTGAAAATCTCAAAACCATTTTCATCATTCTTCCTCACTTCTCAGATGGGATGGCGGGCCAAATCAAATGAGTGAGCATTGAGCAATGTTTGGCACATTTCCAACTCCCCAAGTTGTTAGTTTTCTTGTGCTGACATCAGTCCGCCAGCGTGACCCAGAGAATGTTCATCTGGCTTAGCATTGTGCTAAATATGCTGTGACATTTGCATAAGGCTGATTTTAAATCTGGAGGATATTGCACTGATTGTTTTGGTGAGTCTTTGAAAATATAGCAAACAGTGAGTCATTAAATTAAACTTTAAGATTTCCTTCGTGTTTAATTGAAAATCTTTACATTTCACAGTTTTTACTTTTTACTTATATTTCTATTTCTATCAAGTCCACATTACCATTGGACACGTTAATGTGAATTATGAAATATTTAAGTGTGAAATGTTGCAGCGCCCTCTGTTGGCAAGTTGAGCACACTGAACAGCTAAGGCTGTGGAAAACATTATAGAGACCACTTGAAATTTTTCAGTATCTCTTGATTTTAAGGGAATTAAGGTATAATGTTTGAGTAAAGTTAGATTTTTTTAAATAAATATTTTCTATATTTTTTTAAATAATATTCAAAATGATCCTAGATTTTATCTGAAAATATTTTTTACTATTGAATGAGAGCGAACGAGTCTGATTTTAGGGCACTTTTGGTCCGCACCCGGGTTCGTTTGACGTCATAGTACGGTACGTTTAGCTAGTGTGAACACGTCTTCTGAACTCAGGTGCGCACCCGTGAACCGTACCCGAGTATGCCACCGTGTATTTTCTTGATGACCAGCTAAAATGGATTTATTTTGTGTGAGTGTTTTTGTTGTTTATTTTAGTTTTTTTTTTTTTGACTGTTAACATATATAGATATGTTTTACATAACAAAGAAAAATATCTTAGTTTTATGGCTTCAGCATCAGATAATACCCTGCTTTAGGATGTGTTCACACTTGACACGTTTGATTAAAGTTGTCTCTGGTGTGATTGTTGTGTTATCACAGCTCATTTATTAAGTGTGATTGTTGACGTCCGAGCCCTGGTGTGCACTCTTAAAGGTTTAAAAATATACGTATGTTTTATTTTTTTTTATTTTTTTGAAGTCATGCCTATTTTTGGATGAAAAAGAGCATTTAAAATATCAAAATAATATTTTATGCTATAGAAATGTTCTTTTGATGTTAAATTTTGTTCTTAGAACCATCAATACCAGTAAAGAACATTTGTTTTTGAAGAAATCAGAAGCACACATATGTGATATATTTATTTACTTATTTATAACACTGCAGAAACATGATACTTTCTGTAGTTCTGAAATGTGAACATGTATATATATATATATATATCTTATTATCTAACAAAACTGATTATGTATGCATTAACGGGCACCTATGATGAAAATATACTTTTGTAAGCTGTTTGGAAAGAACTGTGTGTATAGTGTTCCACTTTCCTTTTGGAGTGATAGAAACAAAAGTCCCCTTCTTAAAAATTTAGTGAAAATAGGACCCAAATCCCAGTGATTTTTAGGCCCACCACAACATGACATACAGTAGAAGTGCAGTTTTCCCCGCCAAAAACTGGCAGGTGCCATGTTTCTATAATAACATGTACACACGTGTCCACAGAACTTTTTTTTTTTGCAAATAAAAATATCTCTTACAACTCTGTGATGGGGTGACACGGTGGCTCAGTGGTTAGCACTGTTGTCTCACAGCAAGAAGGTCACTGGCTCAAGTTCCTGCTGGACCATCTGGCATTTCTGCGTGGAGTTTTCATGTTCTCCCTGTGTTTGTATGGGTTTCCTCCAGGTGCTCTGGTTTCCCCCTACAGTCCAAAGACATGCGCTATAGGTGAACTGCATAAACTAAATTGCATCCGCTGTGTAAAACATATGCTGGATAAGTTGTCGGTTCATCCGCAGTGACAAGCCCTGGTTAATCATGGGACTAAGCCGAAGTTTTAAAAGTTTAAAACATTTTTAAAACAGTGGATGTTTGTAATAAAGTTGTTCATTCTTAACTGCTATAATCACCACGGCCACATGGTGTCAGTAAACGCGCATGTGTGTGTATATGTGTGTACTGCAAACAGCCTTTGTGTGAGACTCATCATTTCAGAAAATAAACTTACTTGGCTTCTTTGACTAATGAGCTGTATTTCAGCTTCATCCAAGTCTGTCTCTATCACTGACTGCTATTTATCTGATGTAATGCAGGAAAAGCAGACATGCACGTGGGAATGGTGGGCGGAGAGAAGCAGTTTATTTGCATTTAAAGCCACAGGTTACAAAAACAGCTACAGTATACTCAGACACAAAAATGTGCAGATTCTGGAGGCTATGATAAATTATCTGATGATAATTTTGAGCTGAAATTTTAAAGACGCATTCCGGAGGCACCAAAGGCTTATCTTACATCTTTTAAAAGGGGTAAAATAGGTAGCCTTTAAAATAAAAAAAGACATGCAAACTTTGAATATTCCCTGCTGAAAACTGTTAAATTTCCTTTCAAAAAATGTCCTATTGCTAATACAATCCAGAAAGGCAGTAGTGCTGGAAGGTTTGCATGAGCTTTTTAAGAAGCAACGCAAAATTGTAATTCATTCCTTTTAAAAGTGACCTTCCCCAACACTTGCAGTTAGTAACTATTGCCCTGCAGATCACACAAATCTGACCACCTTTGGGCCCTAATAAATAATTAAAAGTCAAATGATTTAAAAAGATACATTTTTCAATAAACAGAAAGAAAGGGAGAGAGATGTGTTTTTATTGACTGATTTTTAGTTTTGTTATCTCTGAACAGATGTTGGTATGTGGTCTGACCATTAAGATTAAATCTAAAATGACTGAACGCAGTGTAATTTTGTGCAAGGATTATGACCTTTTAGCAAAAAAAGATGTCTTGCTAAAAACATACGCACGAGTGCACAATCCTCTCTCTCTTACACATACAGTCTTCCCACACAGGCATTAAACAAGTGTTCTGCCGTTTATCTGGGTCAAACACAAAGCCCCCGCAGCCCTCAGTGGTCTTCAAGAGTGAACACAGAGGGAGAATGAGAGAAAGAGAGGGGACATGAGGGTAAATAAACAAAACACCCAAAGAACACACTGATCCTCTCCACGTGATGCACATTGAGTACTGGGCAATCCAAAGAGAGAGGGAGAGATGGGGCAAAAGCACACAGAGGCAGATGTGTATGTTTTTGAGAAGGCTGGATTCTAACACAGAGGTACTGTCCTGTTTTCTAGAAGGTGAGACACTTATAAAATCATTAATAATTCTAATGCAATTTCATTTGTCTAACAGACTGCATGTTTGAGACATTTATTAAAAATAAAATCTTACATTGGAAACTGCAAAAAAGTATTTTTTTCAAAGCTGTTAAATAAATTAAGATTGTTTCAGTTTAATGTTTAATAAGTGAAAAGCTATTTAATTCTTTTTACTTCAAAATTCGAAGTGTAATTCAATGTTTCCTGCTGATTCTTTTGTGATTATTTGTGTAATGAATTTATTACAGGTGTTTGAGTGAAAAATGTGTAAAAAATAAAAAAGTCATATAAAACTATTCAGCATTCCCATAGTAAATTACAACTTGATTCAATTTTTTTACAATCTTTTACAATTTACAATCTTTACAGTCACACAAGTGTCATACATTAATATACTGAAACAAAAAATAATTTGTTACTTTTTTAATGAGCATAATTTTGTAAATTAAATTTTAATTCTATATGCAATCTATATATATATTATATAATTCCTCATATATAATTTAAGAAAGGCCTTTATTGTGTGTGCATTTTTAAAAAACTAAATCCATAAGCATTCTCTTCCTGTTCAAAACTGACCAAATTCTTTATAATGATTCAATATTTTTTAAATATTTGACTTATTTTAGTAATATAAGCACATTTAATGGTCATACTTTACATTAAGGTTTCATTAGTTAATGGATACAGTAATAATAAATGTACAAAATGTATTAAGCATAGTCCAACATTTACTGATGCATTATTAAAATACAAATTCATGCTTGTTATCATTAGTTAACACACTGTTAACATGCAACAAACAATGAACAAATAAACTAACATTACCAAATATTGTAATTAATGTATTTTTCATTATTTTTTCATGCAAATAAAAAACACATTAACATTAACTAATGTAACATTTTTATCTTATATAAGATGCATCTTAGAAAATTAAACTTATTCACTTGAAGAATATTAACTATTAGAGGAGTCTTTAGAGAAAATTAGAGAAAAACTATTAGAGAAAATTAGCTCATCCCTTTCTTTCATCCTTCTGTTCTTCCTTCATTTTGTCCAGTTGCACCATTAAAGAAAGGAAAACATGAAAGCACATGTGTGCCCCCCCCCCACCCCATGGTGTAGCTACAGCTGCAGATATTTGTGTAGATATAACATACATAAACAGAATCCTGAACACCCCACATTAACCACATTTACTTTCCCTTCTGTTTTTATCATTTCTACCCAGAGCCAGTGAGTTCTGCACATCTCCATAGTTCAACATGGCTAAGTGGGACTCAAAACTCAAAGTGTTACTCATCCATCTCTTACTATCCGACTTGGCATTTGGCAAAGCTCCACTCCCTCAAAGCAACCCGAGTCCTTCAATCTCCACAAAAACCTCTCAAACTTCGCAAGTAGAATCCCAAGAGGTCGAAGATGCTCTCTCGGCCGCCCACGAGTTGGTCTCAAACCTCTCAACGTCTCTGCAAGGTCATCTGGATCTTCAAAGCAATGCAAGCTGTGCCGAGCTCGCTAATGGAGGCTGGAGAGGAAGCGCGTTCTCTCAGGAGCTTTTAGGCTTGACAATGGTACCAGTGTTGGTGTCAGCAGGATGTTTGTTTGAAGCCCAGGATTTGGTAATGCAACTGTACGCAGATCTGGGCCAAAACGATACACACGATTTTTTGGAAGACATAGTGGTGCTCATCAAAAGAGGCAAAGAGAGAGAATCTGCACATGCCACTGGCTTCCAAACCCCTATCATACGCAAATCACAGCACCACCTACAGGCTGTTTTATTCAACATCAATCAGCTTGCTGCGGTGGATGAGAGAGCTGCTGTTTATAATGGTAAAGTGTGGCAGTGCAAGCGATGGTTGATGGTAAAAGCCTCCGACTTACAGGGACAAAGCGCAGAACAAAGTAAACCACTGAGTCTTGAGGAAGCAAAACAGGCTTGTAGAGGAATGGGAATCCAATGTGCAGGAGTGAGCCGTGGTTCAGACTCGTATCGTATTATCTTAAGACCTGGAAGTCGCATAGTGCCTTCATCTAACTCCGACAGCTGGATTCAGGATTGCAAGTTTGGGTCTGTACGTTGGCGCCGAAACGGGGTCCCTCGGCATCACTGCATAAATGAAAAAGAAAAGCGAGTGTATACGGTCGTGGAGTGGATTCCTGCAGTCTCAACTCTTTATAACCTGGGAACGGCTGTTTACTATGCTTCGGTCAACTGTTACGGGACTGCAAAAGAGAGAGCCATCTTTAGCACTGTGGATCTGGGCACGGACGCCCTCATGGTCGTGACGGGGGGAACTGCAGGGGTTGCTGGTTATGCGCTGGGAGCTGGTTTAAAAACAGGTGTGAAGGCCGGGATTAAATATCTGCTGAACAACATGAAGGAGGAAGAGGACCTGCTTATGAACCAGAACAGTTGGGAGGATGGAAGTCTCACTGTCCAATAGAGTGCATTACTGTCTGTTTCCAAAGATCTTCCTCTGATTCATTTTCCCCACAGTGATTTAAAAAAAAGAGTCTTCATAAAAACATTATGATACATAATCAAGCCAACTAGCTGTGATGTGAATCACAACATCACTCTGAAGCAGAGAAATGCACTCACAGGCCACTTTATTGGGTAAACCTTACTAGTACCGTGTTAGACCCCCTTTTGCTTTCAGAACTTCCTTAATCCTTAGTGACTTAGATTACTGGCACAGATTAGGTACTGGAAATGTTCCTCAGAGATTTTGGTCCATATTGACATGATAGCATTACGCAGTTGCTGCAGATTTGTCAGCTGCACATTCCTGATGTGAATCTCCCATTTCACCACATCCTAAAGGTGCTCTATTGGATTGATATCTGGTGACTGTGGAGGACGTTTGAGTACAGTGATCTCATTGTCATGTTCAAAAAACCAGTCTGAGATGATTCGCGCTTTAAGACATACTGTGTTATCTTGCTGGAAGTAGCCATCAGAAGATAAGTACACTGTGGTCATAAAGGGATGGACATGGTCAGCAACAGTATTCAATAATGTTCCTTCAATTGATGCTAATGGGCCCAAAGTGTGCCAAGAAAATATCCGCCACACCATTAAATCACCACCATCAGCCTGAACCATTGATACAAGGCAGGATGATCCATGCTTTTATGTTGTTGATGCCAAATTCTGACCCTACCATCTGAATGACGCAGCAGAAATCGAGACTTATCAGACCAGGCAACATTTTTCCAATCTTCTTTTGTCCAATTTTGGTGAACCTGTGCGAATTGTAGCCTCAGTTTCCTGTTCTTAGCTGACAGGAAGTGTGGTCTTCTGCTGCTGTAGCCCATCCGCCTCAAGGTTCGACGTGTTGTGCATTCAGAGGTGCTCTTCTGCATACCTCTGTTGTAATGGGGGATTATTTAAGTTAAAAGTCACTTACATCACCTTTCTTCCCCATTCTGATGCTCAGTTTGAACTGCAGCAAATCGTCTTGACCATGTCTACATGCCTAAATGCATTGACTTGCTGCCATGTAATAAAAAATTTGTGTTAACGAGCAGTTGGACAGGTGTACCTAATAAAGTGGCCGGTGAGTGTATATGAAAATAAGACAAAAAGACAATACTTGGTGCAATCCAAAAGGGGCGTACCATCCTTTGAATAGCACTTTGGAGTGAAAACAATCCAAATCGAATTGCTCAAAACTTGCTACTTGAGGGAAACAATGGCCAAACAAAAATGGTCAATTGGAATGCAGGATTTTATAAGGTATACCTGATGGCCACTTCAGGCCTCCATGTTCTTTTCCTCAGAGTAATTGTTGGGTGTCAAATAGTGTGTCCCATCCAGAAGGGCTCATCCCAATCCCCCATCTGAAAAGGGAAAATGATGGGGAGTTGGTTGGGGTCGAAAGCGTTCGACAGAGATGTCAATTCGAATTGGATGTAACCTTTTGTTTCTTTGTTTAATTGAGGAGCTACAAAAAGCCAGCTAAAATGAAATGGTTCATTCATCAGACTTTTACAATGTAAATGCTGTCACTTCCAGATGCACAAGACATCGGCGAGCAAATCAAGGCAAAGGCAGGAGCAGCTCAACTATTGTATTCCGCATTGAATTCCATTGTGTTATAGACCATTTCAATGTGGTGATGTCATTGGCCCATGAACGTTTCCTGCTTGTTATCAAACTATTTTATAACTGTAACAAGAGGCAGTTCAATCATAACTGCATAATTGCTTTTGTTTACATCCCTCTAAATCAGGCATGTCCACACTCGGTCCTGGAGGGCCGGTGTCCTGCAGATTTTAGCTCCAACTTGTCTCAACACACCTGCAAGGATGTTTCTAGAAAGCCTAGTAAGAGCTTGATTAGCTAGCCCAGGTGTGTCTGATTGGGGTTGGAACTAAACTTTGCAGGACACCGGCCCTCAAGGATCAAGTTTGGACACCCCTGCTCTAAATGGTCTATAAATAGAATTGTTTATGTTTTTACTATAATAAGTTCATTATAAAATGTAAAAAATTATACTGCATGTTTTAAAGCAACTTTTTCTAGTTATTTTTAAATAACACGCAAATAAATTAGAAATCACCCATGGCACATTTAATGTAATACGGTTTGGTATATTTAACTTCGGCCCACAGCCCTCAATCAAGTTTGGTTTTTGGCCCTTTATAAGAAAAAGTTTGGGCAACATAAGTGGAATGTTCTGTAGAGCGACATGTAATATAGGCCCACTGTAGTTTGCGGCATGAATTCTACTTTTAGACATGATTGTTTTCTAAGTAACTTAAATTATTGTCAACAAATGGGCTGAACAGATGCATATAACAATCTCTGAGTTCTTCCGAGCTCAACATATCTCTGTCTTCAAAGATTTATCTTTAGGTTATTATTACTGTGGAGAAAATGAATGAAGTTTTTACATCTGGAACTTGAGTGCTGCATTTTATAAAAGGCAAAGGAGAAAAAGATGAGGACATTCAAGAACAAATTGAAAAATATAGAATTATGTACCTCAAGAGTAACATGGATTTTTGAACAATTCCACAAATTGCTCAATCATATAATTTGCAAATTAAAAATATTTCAAATAAATCTATTGATTTACTTTTTCTTAAACTGGTAATCATTTTATAGGATGTTCCTGTGCCATGTCACTTTCTATCTTGTTAATGTTTCCAAACTTCCTTCAAATCTAAAAGGTGTTTAACCCCTGCATGCATTCAAAGTCTGTACATTATTTGCAGATTTAGAGTTTGTTGTAGCTGAAGAATTGTTATGCAAGTCATTTATTTTATCCTACTTAAAACAAAACAAACTGTATCTGATCCTGATTTGCAGCTTATTATTATATGTATGTTTTGCCATGGTATTAGCACATTTTTTAAATAAAATAATACAATTAAACAGTATTTGTAATGTGTTTTATTGTTGTGTTTATGACAGATTCTATGAATATGTAAAAACAGTAATTTTACCGAGTATTATTCATATTATTGAATAAATTAACCATTAAATTTGATTTTTTTAACGACTACCCCCACATGAACATAAAAATAGTCATTATTATTTTTTATTGTAGAGTGGGCGGTTTATTCCGCTGTGGCGACCAAAGATTAATAAAGGGACCAAGCCGAAAAGAAAATGAATGAATGAATGAATGTTGTAGAGTGCCACTAAATTATGTTATATTGATGCGTGAATCCACAGCTATAACCCTTTCAAGCCAAATAAGCGGCAGTGAGACACCGGTAGATTCCGGATGAGGTGGGATGTAATAATGAGTTCGTATGGCCTTTAAATTTTCCGCGGGACATCCCTTCAGAACTCAACGTTCAATTCATCATTTCTTAGCTGAGCTGAGCTCGCTCTGTGGTGAGTTTCGTTTCTATCGCTGCTTGCCGTTCCATTAACCCCCCTCTGCTGTGAAGAATTTGAATGACAGGTGCTCTGACCAATTGTGGCGGTCACTGCGTCCTCTCCGCCAATGATTTAACTGCAAACGTCTCTAAAAAGGCGGCGCTTAATCGTTCAGTAGGCGGGCAGAAGTGCATCGAGTTGAAGCTCTAAGCTTACAAAGTCCCTCCTACTCTACTTGGTTTCTACAGAAGTGAACAGCAGAGGGAGGATTATTAAAGAGCCATCTATTTCCTGAGAAATGCTGGACTTGTTTATTTACTCTCCAGCTGATGTTCAGTTCGGTGCTCTATTCTTGTTTTTGCTGTATGCCTGCAAAAGGCGAAATTGAGATCTGAGGATCAGTTCCTTAAAAGATACAGACGATTGTTTCAGGTGAGTAATTTATAATTATTTATATTCTAACATGCTGTTATTTACTATGAGCTACTTATTAGCATTATCAGTCATGTTTAGGTCTAGGATACTGTTAATGTATACAGTAAAATGTAATTATTATAAAATGTTATGAATATTTGTGTCACGCGTTGCACTCACAGTTAGTGCTGTTTTTCGATTTAGTCTTTCCATTGTTGCCCGAGGAGTGCTCGGTGTGTGTATGCAGGTGTGGAGGATATTTATCACTGCCTGAGAGCATGTAGGTTGTTTTTCAGCTTTCGACACCTTTGGCTCTGCCAAAATGAAAATCAACAAGTTATATTTTTAATAAAAAAGGGGGGCAACTGAAATTTTAAAATAATATTTTACAAGGAAATGAACAAAAATGGTTGATTTTGATAAAACATTATTTTAAGAGAATTATTACGATTTAGTAAGAACCTTTGAAGAATTTTCATTTCTTTTAATTTAATGTACAGTTTTAAAACTTTGAATTGATAGGATACTGTGATTTGCATCTGTTAGGTAAATATAATGCTGTGAAATATTACAATTCAACAAAACTGTTTTAATCAAATGTTTACTGCAATTTATACAACACAATGAGGAGACATTGTCTGCTTGTGTCTTAAAACAGACCCCCAAATTCAGACCAAAATTAAACAAACATTAGAGGACCACCACATAAATGCCTTAAGGGGAAAAAAATGTCAAGAAACAGCAATAATGTTATTTATTAATGTGATGGAAAAGCTGAACTGAAAGTAGCCATGCTCCAGTGTTGAGTTTCACATGACCCTTTAGAGGAGTCCTTTTAATATGCTGATTTAATGGTCTTGAAATATGTCCTATTGTAATTATTAGGGTGAAAACAGTTGTGCAGCTTAAGTGATTATTATTATTCATGCTATGATATACATTTTCAGGGTTCGTTGATGAATAGACATCATTTATTTGACAATCTTTTGTAACATTATAATAACATCGTGGTTACTGTAAGTAAATTTCACCCTGTAAAACTGAGGTTGTTTTTGCTTATTATTGTTGAGGTTAGGTTCACCACATACTTGCGTAACTGCTACAAAAACCTTGTTGTATTACATTGTTTTCCAACAGCTCAGGACTATTAATGATTTTTTTTCTTTCATTTTAAAATAAGCAGTGAAACAGCATTCAGCTTCAACATCTGACTTGCAAAGAAGCGCAGGTCACTCTCAGTCCTGACCAAAAGCCTTATTTGACTGTGCACCAGACATGAGATGTGTTTCTTTCTGTAGAATGACACAGTGGGAGCAACTGCAGCAGCTGGATACAGTGTATTCACAGAGAGCTTTTGATCTATACAATGGAGATGAATTCCCAATGGAAGTCAGACATTATTTGGCGCAATGGATTGAGGGCCAGGACTGGTGAGTATTGAATCTGAGTGAGTGAGTGAGCAACAAGTAAAACCCGCAGATAGTTTTTTTTCCAAAGCTTTCTATATCAGACTATTTCAATAGTCTGGTATACAATTTAATAAGAGGAAATGTAAGATGTATATTGTCTCTATTGGTGTGTTACAGGGAGCGAGCTTCTCGAGACTCTTCCCAAGCCGCTTTCTTGTTCCAGGTGCTTTTGGAGAATCTGGACAATCAGTTCAGTCGTTTTGCTCAAGAGAGAGATTGTTTCTTACTGCAGCGTAATTTCAGACGCTACAAACAAAACTTCCATGTAGGTGTTCTTCTGCTGACAAAAAATCTTTCCTGATGCGCCTAATTTTTCCCTTGAAATCATTGAATTTTTAAGGCCTTTTAAAGTGCTGAACAGAAACTAGACCAAGAGCACTCGTATAATTGAAGAGTACTTTGATGTAGAATTTGTGTGAGTTTATTTCAAACAAAATCATGCCACATTAAAATCAGCCTGCCAAAGCAAACTTTGTGTAAACACTGAAAAATTGCACTACAAGTTGGTACACTTTATTTTCATGTTTGCTAAAAGTATACCACTGGTATTTCAGACTTCATTTAGCATCTAAACCAGTGTTTCTCAACCACGTTTCTGAAGGACCACCAGCTCTGCACATTTTCCATCTCCTCTGAATTAAACACACCTGATTTAGATCATAGCAGAGACTGAAAGACCTGAAATGGGTGTGACAGAGAAAGGAGACATCCAAAACCTGGTGGTCCTCCAGGAACGCGGTTGAGAACCACTGCTCTAAACAAACACTGAAAAAGACCTTTGCTGTGAGTATATCTTAGCCATAAAGTCGCAAATGTTCACACTGAGAACGATAACTGTAATCTCAACCACGTTACCGTCCACAACAAATCGCAATAATGTTCTTTTTAATCTACTGTTAGTGTGCTTTTGACATTTTTGCTGCCCTTACTTTGGTGACACTGTTTTTTATGTTCAGTTGGAATCTAAATAACTATATGGCTGTAGTTAAGTACTCAAATCTGCTCGGTTAATCATTGACAGCTGTGAGATGATGGATCATGTTGTTTGTTTGCAGAAGTACCAAGAGGAGCCTTGTACACTGGCTGCTATTATTAACTGGTTCTTGCTGAAGGAGAAAGAAATCGTGAACGATGCAGAGCTTGCCCTCCAAGTCAGTATACCTTAAAATATCATCGACATCCCTTTATTGGTCATCATTAGCATCGTCTGAGTGTCTCTTTCACTGTTTTAGGTGCAGGCGTTGCAGGTTCAGTCGACTGCAATGGAGCTGGAGAGCCACAGGCAAATTGAAAAGAGATTAAGAGAATTTAAAACCAGAATAGAGGTGTGTTTGTGTACATAAGCAAGCGTGTATGTATAAATGTGTGTGTATGTTTGAAAGCAGGATTTCTATTTTCTTTTGACAGGGGATGGAGCACAGCATAAGGTGTTTGGAGGAGCAGCAGGATGAGTTTGATTTTAAATATCAGACACTCCACATGGACTGTGAGGCTGCACACTTTATTTAAGCACACTGTCCTTGATTTGTATGCTTGTGCTGATGTGTTTGTGTATATATTAATGTATTTTAGCTTGCACAGAAGAAGAGAAGAATCGACAGCTTGAAGGCCTTCAGAAAATGCTCAATGCACTCGATAAGAGCAGAAAGGTATGATGATTTCCTGCTGAATTTTCCTCTGCTCTACTTGAGGTCAACTAAAACTATTATATTTTATGGGTCACATGGTGGCTCAGTGCTTAGCTGGTTCAAGTAGGCATTTCTGTGTGGAGTTTTCATGTTCTCCCCGTGTTTGCATGGGTTTGCTACGGAAGCTCCAGTTTCCCCCACAGTTCAAGGCATGTGGTACAGGTGAATTGAATAAACTAAACTGGCTGTAGTGTATGAGTGTGTATGTCTCAGTACTGGGTTGCAGCTGGAAAGGCATCGCTGATGAATAAAGGGACTAAGCCGAAGGAAAATGAATGAATAAATGAATTATATTTTATTTTAATTTAAGCTATAATTAAATGTAAATGTCTTGGAAAAATGCAACTACTAACTTAAAACTGATGCTCTATTATTATCAGAGAACTTTGGGTGCCAATTTTCTTTTTCAAAACAAAGTTCCCTTTTTTTTGGCGAGTATATATTTATATGTATGCATGTTTCTGTTTGTGGAGGCTATCAATTTGTACCATTCATTAATAGTAAGGAGAGCACAGTGGAGCGTAGTTTACCTGCAAAGCAGTTATTAACTGAACCCAGTTCAGTGCTTCCCACAGGTTTGAAATATACTTGCAATGGTGGCCGGACTGAAACACACCACACAACCACACTGCCCACATCACATAAATAGTTAACTATATACGACTAACAAAACATAATTTAATATTTAACAATAATTTTATATGTTATGACACTGTTATACACTGTTTCTTGTCATTTCATTCATTTATTCATTTTCTTTTCGGCTTAGTCCCTTTGTTAATCAGGGGTTGCCACAGAGGAAAGAACCGCCAACAAATCCAGCACATGTTTTACGCAGCGGATTCCCTTCTAGCCGCAACCCATCACTGGGAAACATCCATACACACTCATTCACACACATACACTACGAACAATTACCCAATTCACCTATAGCACATGTCTTTGGACTGTGGGGGAAACCGGAGCACCCGGAGGAAACTCACGCAACCACAGGGAGAACATGCAAACTCCACACAGAAATGCCAGTTGACCCATCCAGGACTCAAGCCAGTGACCTTCTTGCTGTAAGGCAACAGAGCTAACCACCGCGCCAACACCAAGTCAATATTTATTTTTTTATTTTTTTTTATTTTCACTTAACAATGCAATATTAAAGCAGCATGACTTCATGTTAGACTTATTTTCCAGAAAATACAGTAACTCAGATAAATCAAAAATAAAACTTCATAAAAGTAATTAATAATAATTAATAAAATCTTTTATATTAAAAAAATAAAAGATTAAGACCTAATTAATAGCATAAAAAAAATTCTTCTTTGTTTTTTGACTATGCCCTTCTTGTCTCAGGACTTCCTGTCTGAAATCTCAGCTATGCTGGACGCTGCTGATACTGTGGGATCATCGATCATAGACGAGGAACTGGTGGACTGGAAGCGGAGACAGCAGAAGTCCTGCATAGGTGCACCCGATGATACAAGTCTGGAACAACTAGAGAAATGGTAACCGCACAGGAATTTCTCTGGTTTGTATTAACACAATTCGGATCCGTTTTTAAGACATTGATGGGCTTCCGCAGGTTTACTCAGATTATAGACAGCATGTTCCAGCTCCAGAAGTTCTTACAGAAACTTGATGAGCTTTTAGGGAAAATGAGCTACGAAAACGACCCAATCCCCATTCGAAAACCTCCTTTACAGAGCAGAGTGGACACTCTTCTGACTCGCCTGATAAAGAGGTACATGCAAACACACACACTACATTTGCAACTCTTTCTTCATGAACATATGCTTCATTAATCGTGTGTGTGTTTTTAGTGCATTCGTGGTAGAGACTCAGCCATCAATGCCACAAGGACGAGGCCCTCTTGTATTGCGCACCAATGTCCAGTTCTCAGTCAAAGTCAGGTCAGACTCTGACATTATACACCGCATCACTATTTGTATCAGTTATAATTGTTTTAGCCATTCTTTGAATGTGCATTTCATTTAGTTTTAAAAAATGTTGTTGTTTTGTTTTTATTTTGTTCTTTAATTTGAATGTGAACTTCAAAGTTTTTTATATTATTTATTAATTCCTGATCTTTTTTTTAAATAAGAGTTTCACTTATATTTAAGTTTTACAGTTGATTTGATTTCAGGAAAATAAGTCACTCAAGAAGTCATGCTGCTGTAATATTTTCTTATAACATGTCTTTATTAATTTTTTTTCAAGCTTTTACAATAAATCAAACCGCAATACCCAAAACTTACCCGAGACAGATATAGGGAAAAATGAAAATTAAAAGATAATCATTATTTTTAAAAAATATAAGTAAACAAGTAAGCAAGCAAGCAAAGAAAGAAAGAACAGAAAGAAAAGTAAGTAAACACCAATTCACATTTTACAACTGCAGACTTCCAACGCTTTTTCAGTATCTCCATTTTTCACAAAGTTCAAAAACACCTCCCAGATATGTGAGCTTTTCAAGAACCAAACATGTTATAAGGTTTCTCAACCAAAATCCAATGGAGGGGCGATTAACATTCTTCCAACATAAAGCAATACAACGTCTTTCTTGTATTAAACATTACAATCAGTTTTTTTTCTTTAGTAGTCCAAGCACAATTGTCTTCATAAATATTCAATATACATAATCCAGGACTTAAAGGAATTGGAATGAAAATAAATTGAGAAATATATTGAGTCACCTCCACCCAAAACTTTTGTACCTTCTCACACTCCCACACACAATGAAAAATGTACTTTGTATCTTATTGCATTTAAAATAAAGATCAGGGATAATAGGGTTGAAAGTATTTAGTCTAATAAGACTAATATAAATTCTCATTACCCAATTATATTGTAGCAGTCTCAATTGGTAATTCAGTGTTTTTGTTTGTGCATTTAAATATATTGTATTCCAGTCCTCTACTGGATGCTGTAATATTTTAATAATAAGTGAAAATGAAAGAATAAAAATATAAATAGTTACATTTTATAATTAATTCAGGAATATTGCAAGCATAGTCAACACAAATATTTAAATTTCAAATTAATCTGGAGAGAAAAAGCAATGAAAAGTGTAACTTTTAATGCAACAAATTTATGTCTAATTCACTATAAACAACATTTATTACAGTATGAACTTAATGTAAGTTTGTTTAAATTTAACTTGTTATTTGCAACAAATAAACCAAAGCACTAAGAAACGTGTCCAAGAAACATTTACATTTTATTATAGTTTAAATAAAAATATAACAGGTTTAGTTAACAGCAACCTTGAATAGAACAGAAGAGAAATCTGCAGGAAATCTTCATACCTTTGTGCACTTATCGAGTGCATTGAGCATTTTCTAATATTTAACTGATATTTCTTTTTAAAAAATCATTATATAATAAATTAATATTTAGAAAATATGTCAGAATTTTTAATTACTTGAATAAAGTGAATGACTTGTTAATATGATTGATTTGTCTATTCAAAATTGTGGGGGAATCACAATAATTAGAACAAGGATTTTCTGTTTATCTAGACTCATAGAGCTCTAATGTGGATCATTTTGGTATTTTGTCCCATGTCTGATAATTGGAAGTATTTGTAGAAGTGACCTACTTTTGCAAAAGTCAGTCCTGTTTTTGAATATCTTCATTATGCTTGCACATACCAATCAAATGTTTGTTCCATTAATTTGCATGTCCTGGGGTTATATGACTTAGACACAAAGGGGATATTTCAGAACTGAGTCGAAGATCATTTTATATTTCAACTGATCACACACAACAACAAGCAGAACTTTGTGGCCTGAAAAGTGGTGATAAACAAAAAGCTATTTTTAAAATAGGTCATTGAAGTGTTAGTTCACCCCAGAAGGAAAATTCTGTTACCATTTACTCCCTCTCATCTCATTACAAACCATCAAGAAACTGGGTATTCGAAGTAAACTAAATCTGTGTAGTTTCTTTTCCTCCTTTGAACATCTATTTGGACTATCATGATTACAAACATTTATAAAGAGATCAGAAAATAAATGAATTAAACAGTTTCATTAGTCTTCTGAAAATACAAGATCAAATTTAAATGGAGGGAAAGCTCAAATGCTCAAATTTTATCCATATATATATATTCAACTGATCTTTTAATGAACTTTGCAAATCGCAGGTGATAAAGACCTAAAAGGACAATCCATCTTCTCTCTACAGATTCTTGTATAAAGTTCCTGAGCTCAACCATGTCCTGAAAGTGACGGTCTCTGTTGACAAGTAAGATCACTATGTCTCTTTCTTTCCTAATTTATATGATTTTTAAGACTGTAGAATCTGAAAGTGACATATAAGAATGAGTTGTGTGGTTGGTGTGGATTTAATGAGTCAACCCGTGGGTAGAATTCTTACCTAAATCTTCCCTTCTTTCATCTTTTGTTTCAGCACTGTGAAAGGGTGAGTAATTCCATACACACTTTTTAAATACACTTTTCTCACTGAATCACCCGCCAGAAATTCAGGAATATGTGTATGCTAGGTTCCGGAGGTTTAATGTGCTGGGTACCTTGATTAAATCCCTCAACATGGCAGAGAGTATGAATGGGGGAATGGTTGCTGATTTCAGGCATTTGGTGAGTCATTTCAGAAACTTGGTTAAGTCTTAAAAATCTTTTATACATAGTTCAGTTGATATTAACATCTATTTACTGTAGTATTGGCTCATGTTCAGTTTTGTAAATGAGGTTTTAAATACAAAAAAACAAAAATGTAATGAAAAGCATTGTGTTTGTTTACAGACCTTTAAAGACCAGAAAGTTGGTGGTGGAGGAAAGGGGATCAATGATGTGAGTTTTTCTAAGAGTTTTTTTTATTAATTCTACTATTTACATTTATGTATCTTGTGTCTATCTATCCATCCATTCATCCACACTGCAAAAAATGGTTATATTACATTTTTGTAATTTCTAGTCCAAACATCAAAAAATCCTTAATTGAGAAGCATTATATATCCATCCATCCATCTATCCTGCAAAAAGATCAATTGTATTTCTAGTCCAAACTTCACAAAAATCTTAAATCGAGAAGCATTTTCTATCCATCCATCTGTCTATCTATCTGTCTATCTGTCTGTCTGTCTGTCTGTCTGTCTGTCTGTCTGTCTATCTATCTGTCTATTTATCTGTCTATCTGTCCATCTGTCTATCTATCTATCTATCTATCTATCTATCTATCTATCTATCTATCTATCTATCTATCTATCTATCTATCTATCTATCTATCCATCTATCCATCCATCATCCATCCATCCATCCATCCATCCATCCGTCCATCTATCTATCTGTCCATCTATCTATCTGTCTATCCGTCTATCTGTATATCTATCCACCCATCTATCCATCTATCTGTCTGTCTGTCTGTCTGTCCGTCCGTCCGTCCGTCCATCCATCCATCTATCTATCTAACATCCATCTGTCCATATGTCTATCAATCTACCCATCTATATTTTATGTGTCTGTCTGTCTCTCTATCTATCTATTCTTCTGTCTGTCTGTTTGTCTGTTTATCTATACTGCAAAAAAATGATAACAGATTTTTTGTCATTTCTAGCCCAAATTTTTTTTTTTAATTCTTAAATTGAAAAGCATTTTCTAGACAAGCAAAAAATATTGTCTTGTTTTAAGAAATAATATGTCAAAATGATGTCAGTTTTTCCTTTAAAACAATCAAAAAAAATCTTGTCAAAGAGAAAACAAGATTTTTTGCTTGCCATATTGACAGATTATTTAGCTTTTTTAAGGAAAAACTCACCATTTTATCTATTCATCCATCCATCCGTTCATCCACAATTTGACTATGTACAGTATGGAGCTCATGTTAGTCCACAGTAGTTTTATTTGCACAAATTATTGCAACCTGCATGATCAACCATTGTTAGGTGACCATGAAACTGCAGAAATGTTTCCTCCTTCCCTTATCTTGTTTGTCCTTGTCCGATTACATGCCTGAAATCAAAAACAGGAATAAGATTTCTTGGCACAATACACAATAGGAATGTTTCCTCATCTGAACTTTGTCACCGTAAGTGAACAGAAATAGATGCCTGAGTGAACAAAATAAAGGAGAGAATAGGTGAAATGAAGCAATCCCTTAAAATGAGTTATTGTCATTTCAGCAATGTTGCACATAATACAAGTGAAGTTAAGTAGGCTTTTGTTGTCATTTTAGCCATATGCAGTTAGTACACAGTATCTAACAATTGATTACATACAATTGATTAATGTGCTGAAGAAAAGATAATTTTATCAAATTCAAACCAATCAGTATGCTTATATGCATGGACATTATTTCAATGTTGTTGTGTGTTTTGTGCAGCTCTCATTGAGTGTGACCGAAGAACTGCACAGTGTAAACTTTCAGACACAGTTTGATTATCAGGGCCTGTCAGTCACTCTGGAGGTGAGACTCTTTTCCTCATTCAGTAAAGTTGGAACATTGCGGAGGTTTGTCACTTTATAACCATGCCTCTTTTCTCCTTTCAGACCTCTTCTCTTCCTTTTGTGGTGATTTCAAACTCCAGTCAGCAGCAGAGTGCCTGGGCGTCTGTTCTGTGGTTCAACATGCTGTGCTCTGATGCCAAGGTTAGGAGTTATGCTTGCATTGTTCGTGGTTAGCTTAAATTGTCTTACAATCACACAATACAGTGCTCAGTATAAAAGTTTATATAAAATATTGAATAATAAATATTGTAGGGGGACCAACGGTTTGGACCCAAAAATGACCAGTCTGTCAGATGAAAAAGAGCAAGAGTCAGAGGCCCTGTTTACTCCCAGTTAAATGTGACCCAATTCCGATTTTTTTGCTCTTATGTGACACAGATCAGATCTGTTCTGTAAAAAACGCATGCATTCGGAGATAGGTTTCAGGCCTCCTTCATATGTGGAAATAAATCAGATATAAATCGGATATGTGACTATCATGTAAATGGGTAGATCATATTTATTGAAGCATTCCGTTTTGTTTGTCATTAAACTTGTAACAATGTGGTACTTCTCCGTGGTTTAATGGCGTAGAAGGAAAGGTGTGTGTGGAGACGCCGATGCAGTAAACAACAACAACCGAGAGGAGGAGAGTTGTCAGTGGTCGACGGCAGAAGTTACCTGCCTTCTTGCCCTGTGGGTAGATGAGTCAGTGGAGGACACCATCAAATGGGCCAACTTATATATATACAATATTTAGCAGAGCTAAAAGTTAGACGATTTCTTCCATCATGGCTAGTGTGATGCAGATGCTAGAACCTGCCTTTACTCATGCGCGACGTCGTAAGTTGTATGGCAAGTGTTAACACATGAATTGGATATGGCCACAATTAAAAGAACATGTAAACGGACAAGGCAAAAAAATCTGATATAGGCAACAAATCGGAATTGGGCATCAAGACCTGACAGTGTAAACAGGGCCAGAGATTCAATTAAAAGGAAGATATTTTGTAGTTTCATCAGCAGAAGCCAGCTTCAGCACTCTAGTAGAGTTCGTATGCTGCGTTGCTTACAATCACAAAACATCAACAGTACTCTTACATAAAGTCATTAACTGTGTCATATATGTAGGTGTTTTAAGCTGATTGGTTAAAACACAGATAGACTTAATTTCCATGTGTGTGCGTGTGCGTACAATTCTGAACAAGATCTCAAGCATACGAGTGTCAGACAACCAATAGGATATTCAGAGCTGACTTCAGACCTGTAATAAAGATCCACAAATGAACTGAACACACACACAAAGTACAATCTGTTTCTCACTCAAGGCTAAGTGCACTCTCCGCAGTCTTATCAAAACTGGTTAAAAATCTAGTATTAAAGTTAACATTTAACTTTAATAATTAGCATAAAGACTTGAGAAATTATACATGTTACTCCATCCTCGAGCAGACATCCATCAGAAAACTTCAGAACTTCCAGCAGGACTTTTGTTCATTTGAATTTAAATGTATTATATTTCTATTCCTAAAGATGTTAGGTGACCAAACTTTTGTTTCTATATTTAGAGAGAAAATGACAAAAATAATAATTTTCAAACAGTGGTGTACTCAGTTATTCGGATCCCTTTGGATGCGTAATAAATAATAATTATTATTATTTTATTCATTTTTGTTTATCATTTACAATTGACTTTTTTTTTTTTGTAGAATAAAAAGTTTTTTGAAAGATCTTCTGCAGCCTCCTGGGCTCAGTTTGGAGAGATGCTAAGTTGGCAGTTTTTGTCCTGTGGTAAACGTGGTCTAAACAATCAACAGCTGCAGACCCTTGCCTTCAAACTGTTTGGTATATGCATGTTACATTTTTCATTTAGTAATAGATATTATTATAAAACGTAATAAAACGTATACTGGTGATTGTTAAAGGTGTGTATTTCTTATCAGGTAAAGAACCGAACTATGAGAACTGTAAGATTTCATGGACCAGATTCAGTAAGGTAAGAACAGATAAACACTCTTTGTATTGATGTGATATTGACGTATGAGTTTTTGTTTACTCATTGTTTGTCTGTGTGTGTTTTAGGAGAACCTCCCTGATACAAACTTCACCCTGTGGGTGTGGCTGGATGGCATTCTAAATCTGGTCAAAGTCTACTTGTCAGACTTGTGGAGTGATGGGTGCGTAATACATTACGAGTACTTTCAACACTGCAGATTACGCATGTCTCTTTAATCAAACACACCTGATTCAATTCATCAGATTATTCATGGCAAAAGCTTTGGAATGCCAGCTTGAAACCTTTTGACACAAAAACAAAGGTTTTTCAATGGAACAGACGCTCCATTACACTGAATAACCTGCTTTTGTGCTTTTTTTTTTTTTTTCTCAATATTTGCATGCCTTTGTGTATTTGTATATACATAATAAATATAAACTGTACGCACAATCAAAGAGCCCTCGTTATACATTAAAAAGGGTCATATTTTTGTTTTGGGGGTCTCCAACAACAGGCTGATATGCATGCATGGTCTAAAAACAGTTTAATTGTCTTATACAGTAATATGCATTTACATTTACCTAATTATCCCAGCAACTCCCATATGAATCGTTCAGCGATTTATTTGTTCCAAAACCCCTCCTTAGCTTGGGGTTTCAAATCAAGCGGGGTCTAAGTTTCATATCCATGTCATGCCGAAACGGCTAAAGACTCGTAATCAAGACGATTCATTTGAAGCACGATATATATATGGAATTATACTTTATATATGAAATTACTTATATAGTATATATGAAATTACTTAAATCGTGACTTTGTCATATCGATGGCCCTAATAAGAGTGATAATCTCTAATACTATCAGATTGCTCTTGCAGTATTTTGATTGCATGCACTCGAGCATGATTGCATGCAAATTTTTGGAAGATAAACAAACATAGATACAGATCCTTAAAAATGCTTCAATTGAATTATTTAGGTTTATTATTATTCACTCCGATCTGCTAACGTGTTTTTTGTCAACACTTTGTGGCCTATGCATACTAGCTTGCTTGGTTTATGCTAGTTGCATGTATTTATGCATTATGTGAAGTGTTTCCCGCATGAGGTACTTTTTGTCTGACGTTGGCATGATATTCACATGCACAAAAACAATTATTACGGTGCCTCAATGTTTCACAAACGCACCATAAATCAAAAAACAGTTTGAAACTGCTGGAATGTGATGCCTGAAATATGCGTTTTTGAGTTTAAAGATATTCAACTAAAAAGTAATCTTGCACTTGTGATCCCCATAGCACACCCTTGATTTTGAGGGTTTTGGACCTAGGACGTTCTTAAAACATCTTTGAATTCAAAGTTAACCAAACTTACTACAAACTGTAGACAGATTGGTGGATGTTAGAAACTTGGATAATAGAGATATATAAATAGGATGGATAGATGGATGGATGGATGGATGGACGGATGGATGGATGGATGGATGGAAAGAAAGAAACTGTAAATGGATGGATGGATATAGATCATCCTCCTGCAGCACCACTGTCCTAAAGAGTAAGCTTCTACTCTAATGAAACACCCTTAACCAGGTTATCAAGAACTTACTAGACATATTACAAACTACCAGACAGGTATAATAGGACAAAATAGTCCTAAACTCTACAATCCGAGTTTGGACAAAACTGCCATAGATAGATAGATGGATGGATGGATGGATGAATAGATACTGTAAGTAAATCATAGGTGAAATGTGTGTTTTTCATAATGCACATATGTTTTTTTTCTGTAGGTCTATAATGGGTTTCATCAACAAGGGGAATGAGAGAGTTTTATTGAAGAAGAAGCAGCATGGTACTTTCCTGTTGCGGTTTAGTGAAAGCATCAAAGATGGAGGAATTACGTTCAGCTGGGTGCAGTACTCTAACAATGGTAAAAACATCATCAACGATAGACCTCTCTCAGACATTGTTCAGGGTCGGACCACCCAGGGTCCTGTGAATGTGTGCTTTCTTCTTTTGTTAGGCAATCCGAGTGTGCAAACGGTGAGGCCGTTCACCAGTAATGACCTGAAGCAGATTGCATTACCCGATATCCTCTGCAACTTTCGGATCATGGTAGCAGAAAATGTTCCAGTTAACCCACTGTGTCACCTTTACCCAAATATTCCGAAAGACCAGGCCTTCGGCAAATACTACAGTGAGAAAACTGGAGGTGAATTGAGCATGTATTTTGTTGCAATACACTCTCAGAAAAGTACAAATGTACAAAAGCTGACACTGAGGTGGTACATTTTCAAAGCAGACACGTTTGTACATAAAGTATAATATCAAGTCACTACATCACTTGAGAACTCTCAAAAAGCAATCCTAAGAAGTCTTTTTATGTTTAGTTTTGGACAGACTTGGAATAGAAAATACTAAATCTTCTACATTTTGCTGTGTTTTCTTCACAGAATCATTTTCATTTTCTTGTAATGTTTGGTTTTATTTTCAGAGGAGAATCCTTACCTGAAGTACCTCAGGACCAAACTGGTTTTTGTCTCTAAAGAGTAAGTCTGTGTTTTGTGTGTTTCCTGCCTTATATTTATGTGTATACATAAGGTTGTGTACTAGCTGGTGCACTGTTGTGCTCATGTTTAAAACCTTAGTCATATTGTTTATATTATAATAAGAGATTACAATGGACTGGTCAGGATGGTGTAGCAGGGGATAAAAAATTTCAGTTTTCAGTGCTATTTGCTTTTTTATCACTATTTTCAAGAAAAAGTCTCATTTTGATTCTTCTGAAACATGTTTGCTTCAAGCAAGCTAACCTTGTAGCACACATAAATTAGAATTTGTGCATTTTTCACTTTTTCTGTTGATGGTACAGGAATATTTTAGGGATGCACTGTCGAAAATGGCATTTTCAGTTTTTGGCCAAAAGAGAAAAATGTCCCAAAGAAGCTGTCCTGTGTGTTCAGCATGCTGGTTTTACTCTTCCTCCGGCCTTAGCCCTCATTCACACTAGCAACGACTTTGTAGCTGCCTGTCGCTCTGGGTTGCGACCTGCTGCAAACGAAGGCGTGTGTAGGTCTACAGCACGGAGAATACAACCGGCCTCTGAGCGAGCTGAGAGAGCATCACATGAGCTCTACTGGTGCTCCTATTGGCTGTCACTCAAGAAAGTCGCTCTTCAATTGCATAAAGTTAAAGGATTCTCAACTTTGTCGCATCGCTTGACACACCCATCTGGTCGCCAGCGGTCACTCGCGTAAACGGAGGTCTACGGAAGTCACTCAATCTTCGTTGAAATAAACGGTCTCTTGTCGCTTTGCTGCTGCGAGTTGGTCATAGTGTGAGTGACGCCCTATTCACACGGGGCTTCGGCGTCAACGCTTGAAGAGGGCGTGTCTGAGGTTGTGGCTGACGCGATCGTCATAGAAGCGTCAGCCAATGAAATTAGTCAACAATCAGCTACTGTCTGAGCTGGTGTATTTGAATACAGTGACCTGATTGGCTGACACTTCCATCGGCGCTTGAAAAGTTGAGAAAGTCCCAACTCCTGCAGTGAGCAACGCCACTGAAGCGGCACCAACAGATCCAGAATGCAGTTCGGCAACGCCTGACGTCACCCATTCAAAGTGAATGGGAAGCGTTGACGCTGACGCCCCGTGTGAATGGGGCGTGAGGCTTTAGTCACCGGTCACAAAATGCGATGCACTATAAAACCCATTTATTTCAATGGCTTGTGCTGCTCAAGGGCAGTTTGCTACTGTGCCGACCAAAGCACATCGGAACACACCATAGACTAGCTTGCAACCACATTTAAATATCAAAATAGTTCATACATATCTGTTAATCAAATGTTACCGCCCATATAATGTGCTTATTTTATTGGTTTGTGTTTTTTTTTAATCCTTCTAATTTAATTTATGACATTTAAAAAGCCTTACAAATAATTATTACAAAGCATTTCCAGTTTTGGTTTTGCACCCAGAAGTTTGGACCCAGTGCATTCCTGTAATATTTATAAGTATTTAGTACTACTGGATTTTTTAGGTCTACTGGTTTTCCACCGTATCTTACATTATTTGTTTAAATTCAATAATCAAATGAGACTTGTACACCATTGAGACCTGCACAGCTTGTTTGCAGCTTGTTTATCCCTCAACAATGCAATTTTAACTTTTTACTCAAACCCATACTTAATAAACTCAGAAATCAGAAATCATTTTGAAATGATTCATTGGAAGTGTAACTTGACTCGTGTTTAAAACACAGTTATCAAAAGGGAAAATGTATTTATGTCCCCATTTTTTCAGCAACATTATATCACCATGTAAAGTCATTAGAATATATATTGAATGGTAAATAAATCACCCAGCCCGAGTTCAGTTCAGGCGCAAGCTTTCAACATTCAGCCTCTAGAGATATAATGCATGATGATGCATCACCAGCATAAAAAGCCCTTAAAACAGAACGTACTCTTCCATACTTTTAATTGAGGAATATAATAATTATAAGGAATATCTAATTATGTGATGACTTAAGGGTAGGGCCAGACGGAATCTGCGGATATTTCTGCTATTTCTGCACAAAATTGTTAAAAATCTGGATTTATGCGGAATGATTTTGGGGTTATTATAACTAAAACCTTAATATATGAAATAAAAATACTTTTTAAACTTTTATTTAATGTTTACAATGCACTTTATTTGGTAAGCAAAGCAAGTATCTATCTTATGTAAACTGTTTTGTAAATAAATCATATGAATATTTTCATATTAGACAATATTATTACTGAAATAAATTAAAAAAACTGAATAAATATACATAAACAGAATCAATGATGGGCTAAAAATCTGTGGAAATCTGCGGAATTCTACGCACGCAGATTCAGTGTGGGCCTACTTAAGGGTTACATTACGACACACTGTAACGGCCCTAAAGAAGTTACAACATGGTCATGTGAGGAAAAGGAAATGTGATGTTGTGAAGTTTCAGAGAGAGCGCTGCTTACTGGAGTGCTCTCTGCTGCAGGAACGGATTTGCAGATGTCAGAAAGGGGCCAGTGTCTGACCTGTCCACACTGGACAGAGGTGAGTCCCGTCTCTACGGCCCCTCGAAATGCAGCCAGCTCAAACCTCTGTGATGAAGGCTTTCTGATGAATACAGATTCTCTTTTTCATACTCGTCTTTCTCCGAGTGCATTTGATTGACAGTGCACAAAGAGACCTGTTCGTGTGGTGTGCTGTGATTGTGGTGTTTCCGTAACACAAAACTAACCATTAGACTCATTGAAAATGTGCATGAAAGATTGAAGTTGCATGCTGCATGCCATATGCATATGCAAGATGCACCAATATGATTAAGCTTGCTTTTTTATTCAGTAATTATTTTGAATTCAGCAATAGCTAATATTAAACTTCGCATGTCATTATTTCTTGTTTTTATTTCCTCTTTCCCTTTATTAAAAGTAGCCTTTAGCATATCTAGATACTGATTGTATAGTGGCTAATAACTGATAAATGGCTAACGTTAAAATATGATGTTTAAAATAATAATGAAACAAAAACACAGAAATAGATCATAATTTGGATATTGAATAAAATTAATGATTTTTTAAAATGACATTTTACCAGTGTTATTTGTTATTAAATTGATTAACTTGTTATTGTGCATGAACACCCAAGCATGAATTCAAAATCTCTAATATTGGCCTGAAATGAAATCTATTGTACATCCTTAATCCTCTAACTTGACCCAACACTCTTGAAAATGAAGGGTTTTATTTGACGTCCACAAGGAACACATCCATAAAACATCCACATCCATAAAACCTTTCCATTACAGAAAAGGTTATTTATATTATTAAAATGTTCACAAAAGCAAGTGTTTCTTTAACAACCCTTCACTAAAAGGCACTTTGAAGAACTCATGTATAGTATTTGTGCAAAAACAATACAATAGGATAATAATAAAACCTTTTGGATTCTTTTACAGACATAACAAAGTCATTTTACAGAGATATTAAACAAATATTAACCAACCCCTACCCTCTAAACAAGATGAAATTACAAGAATTCTTCATTATTAAGATACATAGAATCATGTTGTTGTTATTGTAACATCTCTTACTTTTTTCTATTTCTTTTATCTTCAAAAGACCCTCCATCTTCTGTTTCTGAGGTGGACGATGAGGACAGTGTCTTGCTCCATAGCCCTGAGAATTCCCCAATGTTTTCCAGCTCCACCATCGATGCTTCGCTGCTCAACAGTATGTTGGATAATGATGGCGAGAGTCTTGTTCCAAATGATTTTGCTCCCCAGATCTCACCACCACTAGAAAACGACATGGACCTCCTTAAAGAACCACTCTGTCCAGACATTGATGTTGATAGGGTATTGCAAGATTTCATAGAAAGTTCAAACATCCTGAACGGCCAAACCTTTTCAGTGCTGTCAGAGGATCCAGGTAACATCAACTTTGGTAATGGTTTTCATGATATTGCCTACAACATGCCGCTGACCCCATAAATTTCATCCATGAGGTTAGTTAAAACTTCCAAAACTCTGATTTATGTTGTAAATAAGTATGAATTAGAATCGTAGAAAGATTGTTAGAACTGCCTTTAATTCTTTCGCAGTACTGATTTCATTTACTTTATTCGCATAGTGTGTAAATGTGTGTGTCTGCTCATCCACTCATCTTATTTAACAGGGCAGTCCATTTCACAGCAGTAAAAAAGGTAATTGCAACCTTTTTGTATCATAATTCGGACTTAGGTAGTTTTATATCTCAGTTCATACACTGCTGGGTTCCACACAATCGATTTGTGTTGGGAAAACATGAAGCAATTAAGTTAACTTACAAGTTTTTACAAATTTAAGTAGATTGGACATAAAATAATTAAGTTGTCCCCCCAAAAACTCTAGAAATTTGTAGTTTCAGCTCAATTTAAATTTAATTTGAGCGTAGAAAGAAAGGATTACGTGATAAAAAAAAGTCAGAGTTGTTAAACTTGCAGTTCTTTGAAGATGAAAATAAACATCTGAGACGTAAACTTGCAGTTTGGAGAAAATACGTCAGAATTGTGAGATTAAAAGTTGCGTTTAATGTTACTGATTTTTTCGATCTTCTGGCTGAAACAAGCTCCCATACTTAGTCCATCTAAGTCAGGGGTGACCAACTCTGCTCCTAGAGATCAACCGTCCTGCAGATTTCAGTTGCAAGCCATATCAAACACAGCTGCCTGTAATTATCTAGTGCTGTTCAAGTCCTAATTAATTGGTTCAAGTGTGTTTGATCAGGGTAGGAGCTGAACTCAGCAGGAGGGTCGATCTCCAGGAGCGGGGTTGAGCACCCCTGATCTAAGTCAACTCTATTCCTGAAGTTTCCGCAGCTCTGCACAGTTTTGCTCCAACCTTGATCAAACACAGCTGATCCAACTAATGAAGGTGTTCATGACTCTTTTGAACACCTCGATTATTTGGATCAGCTGTGATAAATGTCGTTGATAAATGTTGTTGATAAATGTCAGAGCAAAACTGTGCAGAGCTGCGGCCCTCCAGGAATAGAGTTTGAGACCTATGATCAAAGGGTATGTTTGCAAAACAACAAAACAAATGGCCATTTACTGTTTTGGCTTGCAAAATACTGCGTTTATTGTCATTTTTGTGGATTCTGTTTGTTTCAGAAGACCTTTTTTTCCCCTCTTGGTTTTTAAAAAACGTATTTTCCTTTCAGTTTCATTATATATTATTGTCGTGTAAACCTACCCTAAATTAACAAAATATGTAAAACTCCCCTTGATCTGGCCCTGCCATTCATAAGCTGCTAGCATATATTTGCCCCCAAAAAAATGTTCTGGAGCAAAAAAAAGAGCACTTTTGTTTTTGGGAAGAACATTGAAATTACTGGATGGATGTATGCAAAAATAATATGTTTCCCCTTTTTGATTAACCTTTATGTTGGTTGAAAGGATCATTTGTATTGCTTATTCAAATTAACTGAGATTTACTAAACAACTTATTGTAAAGTGAATGCGGTAAACTTTATTATATGTGAAAAGCACCTTTTGTAACGCGATATTTCAAAAATCTTATTAACAGCTTAGATTCCTCTGCACATGTTTTTACGACTATAGAAAATACTCCAACTGTCTAGTTTAAAGTGTATAACAGTCTTTGATGCAGCAATAAAGAGTTGTGCGATGGTTTAAATGTTAGCATTTAGCACATGTCTTGGCAATGCAGTTATATATTTTTTTAAAGAGTCGATTTATTCTTGCTGCATCTAGCAAATATCTGCCAAGTAAAAAGTTGAAAATGCACTAAATTCTACCTTCAGTTTTATTTTTGAGTTCAATTCTCTGAATGTCAAATAGCTATTTTGAGAAACAGAATGTTGTTTTATGTAGGATTTGAGCCACTTAGAACACAAAGTCAGTTTCTATTTTGCATTCCACTAGTTTGATGTAGAAAAGCATGTGAATGCTTTATTTTTAATTGTTTAAAGAGAGTTTTGATTGCTTTTAATTTTGTTTTAAACATCCATAGGGGATGATTGTCTCATCAAGGTACCAATATGTGCTTAATCGGATGCCATAAAACTTCTAGAAAGCTTTACGGTCATGTTGGTACTTACCCTTTTTGTTTTTTGAAAGTTAAATATTCTGTTACCCCAGCTGACGGAAGTTACTTTTGAGCTTTTTTTGTGGACTTTTGGTTTCTGAAATGTTTTGATTGAAATTAATTTCAGACTGATTGTGGGATTATTTTTGCACTGTGATTTTTGATGACAAAAAATGCACTTGAGCAAAAGAACAGAATACTTCTGATTTCTTGCCAAACTGAATGTGTAACCAAGTAAATTGGATTGTTTCTTTTTCTTCTAAACTGAAATGACATACCAAGTAACTGTGATTTAATCACTCTATTGTTGAATTTTGTTACCCCACAAGCACTTATGTTGCGAATGTGTAGACTTTGTTTCAGATGCGTCGAACCAAGTTTTATGTTGTAAACACTGTCAGTTTTCAAGAAAACTTTCTAAAGTTTGTTTATATGTGTGAACAAGTCTTTTGAAAGTCTTGTAAGTTCAAACAGAGGTGTATGAACAATGGCACTATGTTCTCCAATAAAACATTTAATGAAAGATCAAGCTGTCAACACGACTTACTTATTGAAAATCAAGTATTATCTGATCAGACGAGCTGTTTTTTTAATGCAATGCTGAGATGTTGTGTTAGTAATTTGCCACACAGTGTCTGTTTCTTTAAATTTCTTCTAAAAATAGATTTGTCACATTTCTATTTTGACATGCTTTTCCTAAAGACTTAATCACTGGATTTGGCGTGTCGCGAGTTTTTAAACGTTGATTCCATATATAGTATAATAACCAACGCTGAGTGACTGATTGCAATATTTCAACATAAAAGTTTTAAATCCAGCTTGGGCTTTGGCATCACTTGGCATATAAATTCTTTTTGGGGAATTTGAGCTGATTATGCTGTCAGGAACACTTGTTTGGGTATGCAGAACTGCTTGTTTTGTACATGTAAGTTGTTAAAATAAGTAATAAAAGCATAAGACCAACTGGACCAAAATGTCATGAAAACATTTGTTTGATTTTATGCACAATGCTTAAAAACACGTTAATAAAATCACCTGTAGTGTTACACGTATATTTGCATATTATTGTTGACTAGTAGGCAGCACTACTTCAAATTTCAGTTACTGGAGTGACAACACCGTAAAAAAAATGTTTTTTTTACTCAGATTTTTGTCTGGTTTCTAGTCTGAATATCTAAATATTCTTAAGTAAAGAAGCATTTTCTAGACACGCAAAACTTGCTGTCTTAATTTAAAAAATAATCTGCTACAATTTAGTGAGTTTTTCCCTAAAACAATCAGTGGAGATGGAGAAACATTATTGATGCTGATGTAGAGGGAATTAAAGCTATAACAACTTAAAATGTACCACAAACTAACCTATAATAAAACCTATAATACTGAAATAGAGTTTCAGGTTGATCAATTCAGTGTTTCGTCACTGGACTTGGGCATGAAGTAATAATAAACTAAAACAAGCAGTAGGGCACGCAAAATGAGGTAAGCAAAATAATCTTATTTTAAACGGAAAACAAGATTTTTCTTACCCCGTTGGCAGGTTATTTTGCTTGTTTTAAGGAAAACCTCACTCAATTTTGACACATTATTTCTCAAAATGACAATATTTTTAATTGTCTAGGGGAAATGCTTCTCGATTTTACAATTTCTAGATATTTGAACTATAAACTAGACAAAACCTCTGTAAAAAGACAAAACCTCTGAACTTCTGTAATATCTGTAATAAGTGTAACAGAAGTTCAGCATCAGATCAATTTTGGGCCAAAAAAAGCTAAAACCATTGGATTGTGTACCACCCAAATTCACAAATGCTCTAAGCAAATTTTGTTAATGTTATAACTGAATTGACAAAGGCCTTATAATTTAAAGACACGTCTCAAGCTTGATAACAATACCCCAAAACATATCAGCAAAAACAGCACAACTGAATATCGGAGAATTTTATTTTATTTTTTTTCAAAGTGTAAAAATTCTGATGGAAGTGAAGCATGAGACACGGAACCAGAGGAAACTGTTCATTAGTTATTAAAACTATTTCATTTTTCTGACTTATTTGAGTTCAATTTGAGTAATTAATAGACAAATCCAACCATTGGTATTTTTTTCCATTAGAATTTGGTTACAATCTTTAGATGAAAATTTAACCCAACAGATAGACAAACAGACAGTTTATATAATACCCAAATTTTGGATAAGAGCAAGTTTACTGAACTTAGTTGGTAGAGCTAGAGATGTCCTCTATCAGTGTGTCAAATATCAAAACTTTCCTGCAACTGGTTCTTTGGGCTGCATAGACTTCAACATCCAAACATGAAGCTATAAGCTGTTGGGGAATACTGAAGAATGTTGAGGCCATTAACTTCTATAGTATTTTTGTTCCTATATGGCTGCTTTTCCCCCCAAAATTGTTCAGAATAGCTTCTTTTGTTCAACATAAGAAAGAAATAAAAGCTTACAACCGCTTCAGTGTGGGTAGATAGAGTGGTTTCAAATTTTCCTTTTGAGGTGAACTAAGCATGGGGTTCACCAAAACATCATAATAAAGCTGTCAAATGAATCTCTTACATCCTATCTGTACCCTAATGTAAGTTTACAAGGGTTCACTCGTTTCTGACCCTGATGGAGGAACATTATTGATGCTGATGTAGAGGGAATTAAAGCTATAACAACTTAAAATGGACCACAAACTAAGTAAAACCTGTAATATTGAAATAGAGTTTCAGGTTGATCAATTCAGTGTTTCATCACTGGACTTAGGCATGAAGTAAAAACAAAATTAATTAATTGTTGATGTCCTTCTGTGTACACAATCACTGAGGATCAATGAAATCTGAAGGTGAAATTTAGATATTTTAATGGGAGTGATTGAGCACTTAGTAGGCTGATCACAACAGACCATGTGACCAATCTAGAAAGCAAAAATCTTCAAAATTTGAATTCCAAACTCTGAGAAATTAGGTGTATTGAAACTGTTTGTTATGACAAACAAAAAATGGAATCTTCACAGTAGCAAAATATAGAGGAGCTGAACATGATCACTTTAAAAACAGTAGCTTTCAGTCATATCCAGATTGAAATGACTTATTAAAATATCATATATTATACATATAGAATATATCTCCATTGTAAGTCACTTTGGACAAAGCTTCTGCTAAATGACTAAATGAAAATGTTAAAAGCTAGTACATTCATAAAATGTTTTGTGTGTGTGTGTGTGTTTTAGCCTGTAAAAGAACAGTAAAATTCAGTTCTACAGACAACAAAAATAAATTGCTGACTATTTTATTTGAATAACTTAAGAAGAAATCACAATACACAAGTTACATCGTTTTATTGTTGGAATCTGAAATTATGTTCAATACAAAAATGTATGCCCTGCTAAACATTCATATTAACAAATCCAGCTTCCTGTTTCAAACTACTTGAACAGTTGAAACAGCACAAAAATGCAAAAGATGATTTAAGAAATGCTTGTGGTTTCACATGTGAGGTAATAAACGCAGCAGTGACACATGTCTGTGCTTGTTTTCTCCATCACCCCACTTTAAACTTCCATGTTCGTTTCTGCTTGCGGTTACAAATATTCTTTATGTCATTATGAGTCATTGCTGTGGCGGCACACACATGCCTTTGCTTTGTGCAATCAGAAAAAAAGGGAAACGAAAGAGAGAAAGTGTGTGTGTGCTTTCCGATATTT
>CAIGQQ010034734.1:8497880-8573106 GCA_903798035.1 Danio albolineatus | reverse complement strand
GAAGGTAACAGCAGAGGACAGGCGCAGCAGAGCGATGTCATTGTCATGTGTGTTGCTGTTGTAGGAGGAGTGTACAATTATTGTCACAACATTTTTACTGGTTTCATAAATATTGATTCCCTGCTGTGTCCTCCTTCCCAAGTACACAACCAGGCTGGATGTAGAGACACTGAAAACAGTCAAGAATGAGAAAGTGAGGAAAAAAGCAAAACAATTATCCAAGCTTAGTACATTAGCGATCAAAGCAAAACCGATGGATGTGTGCTGATGTGAATCTCACCCAGGTAAACAGTGAGCTGCTGTCAGCACCCATTCACTGTTGATCAGGGAGCCTCCGCAAAAATGACCTCCATACTTAGGGCTGTGCAGACTGACCTGCCAAGGCCAAGAACCCGGAGATGCGCTTACACCCCCTACAATACGAGTGTTCAGAGGGGCTTGTCCACAAACTGTGAAAGAGAGTTTTCATGTTAGCATTTTTGTATTTTGCTGCTATTTGGCTTGATATTATCAACATATGAAGAGTGAGAAGAACTCTTACCATTCAGCTGAGAAAGTGAACCTGAAATGGAAGAAATAAAGTGCAGATTAGAAGAGTTTCATCTTAATGTGATGAGCTCCCCCAGAGTTCATTGCACTGCTAAATTTAACCCGTGAGACTGAACATGCAGAAAACATTCTGGACAAACCGGTTGTCTTACACATAATGCATGCTAGTGGCTTTCAACAAATAACAAAGAACAACAAATAAGCCTGAATGCACCCTATTTCCTGAATGCACACTCCACATGGCCACTAGATGTGGTCTAAAATGTAAAACATTTATAGGCTTATATATATAAATAAAAAATAACCTATTTTCTTCGAGAATGGGGCGAGAATGTTATATGAATATTATTGAGGGAGTCAGTGGCAATTATTCTTATTTTTTTGTTGCGAGTGAAGTAATCTATTCCAATTCTGAAACCCCACACTTTTTTTGTAAGATATAAGAATAGTGTGTTTAAAATCTGGATGTACACAATTGTCAGGTTTTCCTTTATCAGGGATTTTTTTGTGTGTGACAATTGTGGAGTGCTCAAATAAAAAATTAGAAATATGAAAATATATATATTCTCAAATTCAGTTAATCAGTTTTTTGCAAGGGCATAACGCATTGGTGTGAATGTTTCTTGCACCGGTGCTCTTTACAAAAAACACAAACAAACAAACAAACAAAAAACACAACGGACTCATTAGAGTTAATTTGTTAATTACTCATATTACAAAACAGTATAGATCAAATTTATACAAATGGTTCTGAATCCGTTCCTAAACCTTTAAAATGACCCACTAACTCAGAACTTACTGGTCAGAATGAATCAGACATGATTTAAATATGGCTCCATAACTAAACCGTACAACTCATGTTAATGAGTTGTAATTTATCACACTTTAGGCTGCTCTTATGCACTGTGCCTCAAAAAAAGCAAAAGTAAATTCCCTCTTCATTTGTATCATGTTCACTGTTACCCTCAGGGTAATAGTTGTATAATAATGACAAATCTTACCTTTGACACATACGAGTAGGGTCAAAGTGGCACAAGTCAATCTCCACATCTTCACACAGTCCCTCTGTTTGTTAGCAGAATGGCTACTGGTGGCAGTCTCTTAACCTCTGTGTATCATACAGTACAATCACATTTATACAGTTGCTTTTCTCAAATCACTCCTTATGTCACCATCTCACCTGACCATTTTTTTTTTCGAATACTCCTCCTTGTTTTTTGTATTCCTCGTTCATTCTTCACATTCTTTCTTCTATATGCAAATATGTCAACCAGTTCCCCAGTTTCAATTTGCTATTATTTTTAAAGATGTTCTAGACTAATTGCCGGAACATTTCGGCAGGTATGTAAATCCAAATACTTTTGAGTTCATTGTTAGAGACATTGCTTTTTTTTTTTTTTTTACATATTGTATCTATTCTTTAGATATATAGATAAGTGTTGTCAAAAATATCACTATTTAAAAACATAATGATTACTGAGGTATACAAAATAATTCCGTTTTTGGTGAACTATCCCTTTAAGGACCCCTGTCATACCTGGTATAATATTTAATCTTACTTAAATATGTAAAGGTTTGTTTTTCCCCTTCATTTCCTACTTCATTTGTATACTCTTAGTGTTGTAGAATTTGTTCCTCAGAGCATCAAAAATGGTATCGAATATTTCTATAATATAGTGTATAATCGATATTTTTCTAGGTGTTGTATCGATTTTTATTGTATTTTTTGTATGCTAGCTGACACACACATATAAAACACGCTCGGAAGGATGAGTATGTTTATTTGTTTGTTTATTTATGCATGTATGTAATTATGTTTGTATATGTTTATATTTATATGTATTTTATAAATGTATAAATATTTTATATAACTTTATAAATATTACAGTAGTTGCCTATTGAAGAATACTATACATATATTTATTGGTTAAGTTAGACTCTGAGGGTCCAGTTGTCATTCGCATCAAACAACCTCCTTGCACAAAGGATCTTGGGTGCCTGAAGTGTCCATCTGTTTTACCCACGGCCTAAAATTAACACTCGCCAAGCAAGCACCAATGTGAGTAAATCAAAACACTGGCGAATATTTATAGCAGTGTCAATCGCCAGTTGGTGGGTAAGTGCCCTGCTGACAATTCAGGTTTGATTCGCCCCTCCCTACCTGTGCTTTTTATTTTGCGTTTGCATTCATCATGTGCACGCATGGCACGCTGATTAAAAACAAGAGTATGAAGCTGTATGGATCTGACTTTTTCAAAGGATGATAATGACGTGGGCCAGCGAGAACAGATTGTAATTGGAAAGTAAATTGGCTACTTGTTGTTTTCATGCTTCAGGATGAGTTTTTTAAACAGTGGATCACGTCTGCCTGGAGTCCACAAGCATCGTGAGGTGTTTGATGAACTGACAGCTGTTTCCAGTGTGCGACTCTTCTGAGAGAAACCTGTTTCTTAAACAGCGTGATAGGCCTGAATTCAGTTCACTTTCACTGTGTATTGCTGACAAATCCACACTTATGAGTTAAAATGCCCCTGTTGGTGTTTATCCTAATAAACACTGTTTTGTCTAAAATAACAATGAACAGTTTGAGATGGATTCTCTGTTTATGTTTTTAAAGTGAGAGCAGCAGAAAACCCTTGCTTTTTAGGAAAGTGTTTAATAGAGGAATAGCATCCCCAGATACACACAATAGTAAAGTAAGATTTTATAAAAAGCAGACATGCCAACCACTGCAAATAGATTTTCTATTACCGATTCAAATAAATAAATAATATTGTAACCCATGTCTGGTTAAACTTTTTCTTCTTTTTTTTTTTACATATATAATAGTTTTTATTTAGTAATTGTGCAACTATGACTCAAGAGCCCTGTCTGGGATGAGTTGTACTTCTAATGTGTGTAAAAACGAGAGATTGCTGGATTGACTTTCAGTCAATTAAATGAATTGAATTACGATTAAAAGAAACTGGAGAGAAATTTTTTTATTAACAAATCCTTTAATATGTTTGCTTTTATTTGTTTATTTCTTGAATGTTCAGCAATGATTTAAACACTAAATATAATTAGCTATTGTTGTAGTATTACAAATAGCCTGTTTTTGCAAAAAGAGTTTAATGGTCAGTAAAAAAAATGGCTGGTAAATATTTTAGCGTCACCATCCATTGGCAGGTTTGGCAAAAAGTTAATTTTAGGCACTGGTTGTACCCTCCACTATTTTGTAACGGCACATCAATATGGTGGTCTTGTTTGTTTTCACACCGAAGTGTCCTATGGAACCCACCGGCACATTGTTTGGAACACATTGACAATCTTAATGACATTGAAGTGTGCTGTTTGTGCTTTGCACGCAGAACATGTTTCACTCAAATGTGCTCACTACGCCCACTGTTGGAAAGATTTATTACTGCAAAACGCATGAAAAGACAATGTTTGAAAGTATTTAATGATTCTGATAAAGTTATTGTACTTATTGCACAGTATGATAAAGAATTTTGTGACAAACGTTTATTTAAATTTGGAGAAATGGCCATTTATTTGGCAGTGGAAATGTATTGGGAAAGAAATCCTTTCAAAAAATTGCAAGTATCCTTTTATTATACCCAGAAATCTGTAAATGCTAAATTAAGAAGAAACAGTGACATAAAATTGAGAGAAAGAGAAATCAGTGTCAACTAATAGAAAGGGGAAAGTGTTCAAATATTTAAAACATAAAAATATGCATTTATACCCCTGAGTGAAGTGAGTGAAGCAGCTCTTTAAAAGGCTCTTTCCACTGATATTCTGACTGTGCAACATTTCAGAAGCAGCACTGAAGTTTTCTAGACAAACAGGCAGGTAAAAGTCTTAATCACAAGTGATGCCATTACAAGCCTGTTTGGAGTTGGTTATTTTAACCTGCAGAGACACACAAACAACCAAAATTAATACTTCATTAAAAATAATAACAACAGCATAACATGCAACAATGTTAATTAAGTATATATATTTTTTATTTGTTACTGAAATAGACCCAGGAAACATACTCTTGTGGGGCCCATGGTGGCTGTTTGCGGGCACATAGGGCTATAGCCTGTCCACACCAAATATAAACATGTAAAGTGTGGGCTAGCCCAATTATGGCCCACAGCTGCAGGCTCATTACACGTTCTGTATGAGTAGTGGATACTAGTGTGCAGCCCACATTAATCCCATGAAGTATCCCACTAGGCCTTCTAGTGCTTGCGCTGCATGGTCAGCCATCTCCTAGCACTTAGGAACACTCACTAGACCCACAATGTTTGCTTTCAACAGGCTGAGTTTCATGTTTTATTGTGCTGCTTTATGTTTGTGAATACCACTTTCCTACCACAATTATTTTTGTGTATTTTTTACTTACCTCTTACAAACCTTTGATACAGCTAAAGTCCAACCTATTTTAAACTTTGTTACCTGCTGTTGATGCTAAACATTATGGATTAACTGGTCTGGCATAAATAAAGCTCCAGAGGCTGGAATGACATAAAAAGTCTGCATGTATAATGACTGAACTGAAAAGTATTTATACTGTAACAGATTTATTGTTATAGTACTGTTAGGGCTCCTGGCAGTTAGGTGAGGGCTGCCCATGCAGGGCCTGCGCTAAGGGGCCAATGTTTTGCAAATGAGCAAACTCTCAATGACCCTGCAGTCGCAGCCTACATGGGGACTCAATTTTGGGCTCATTCTGAACCAGCACAGGCTTGTTAGCAGGGGATGTGTTTGGACTTACTGGCACAACGCTGTTTGTAATCCGTGCAGCATTTTGTAGCGCAGTTAGCATTGCAGTTGCAGCGATTGAGTGTGTTGTCCACCTCATTGCATCTCCCGCTACAGGAAGATGAGGCTGCGTGTAAAACAAGCGTAAAACAAACAATCAAACATACTTTTTAAATGAGTAAAAGCTGGATAACACTTTGCAATAAATTTACTAACATGAGCAAACAATAAAGAATACATTTATTACAGTATTTATTTATGTTAACATTAGATAATGAAAATAAAGTTGTTCATAGTTAGTTTACTTTAATTCACAGTGCATTAACTAATGTTAACAAGTGGGAATTTGGATATTAATAATAGATTAATGAATATTGAACTATAATTGATAGATACATTAACTAACATTAACCTATGAACGCTTAGTGTAAAGTGTGACCAAAAAGATTTACTTAGGCTGCTGGAGGAGCATGTGCTTGGTGGGGTGAAGAGAACGAATCCTGGCTGGTTCTGACTGATTTTGCTTGTGATCCAACTCTGATACTGTGACACACGAGTGTAAACCCCAGGACTGTTGGGGTCCGCACAGCCATAACCCCAGCTGGTGATACCAGCCTGAACCCACACTGAACACAGCCGAGTCACCATTGGACCACCAGAATCCCCCTGTAGAAAGGAGACATAAAATAGTCTTCAATCACCTTAAATATTAATTTGTTACCCTTTTTCCAGATTTTAGGTTATAGGATCTTATTTTTACCATAGGTGAAGACCATATAATTACTTTTTTTCATTAACCATATTGTTGCAACGTGTTTTAATGATCTGTTTTATTACCTGGCAGGTGTCTCTGCCTCCCTGTGTTAAACCAGCACAAATCATGTTGTTGGTGACAGATCCAGGACCCAGTAGAGCATTACACCGATCATTAGCCACAACTGGAATCATAGTCTCTTGCAGAATCCCAGGAGCAGCTAGATTCACTGAACATTCACAAACACACATGTTATACTTATCTAGTGGGGTTATGTGTAGATGTACATGTGAATTTAGTGGTTTGTATGTGTGTGTACCTCCAGCCTGAACATCTCCCCAGCCTGTGATCCAGCTGCTGGTACCAACACTAAAGACGCTGTTCTGGGCTGCCAGACACACAGGTCTGATATAGTTAGTGAAGGTAACAGCAGAGGACAGGCGCAGCAGAGCGATGTCATTGTCATTTGTGTTACTGTTGTAGGAGGAGTGAACTATCATTGTAACAACAGTTCTACTGGTTTCATGAGTATTGATTCCCTGCTGTGTCCTCCTTCCCAAGTACACAACCAGACTGGATGTAGAGACACTGAAAACAGTCAAGAATGAAAAAGTGAGGAAACAAGCAAAACAATTATCCAGTTTAGTACATTAGGGATCAAAGCAAAACAGATGGATGTGTGTTGATGTGAATCTCACCCAGGTAAACAGTGAGCTGCTGTCAGCACCCATTCACTGTTGATGAGGGAGCCTCCGCAAAAATGACCTCCATACTTAGGGCTCTGTAGACTAACCTGCCACGGCCATGAACCCTCGGGTGCATTTACACCCCCTACAATACGGGAGTTCAGCGGGGCTTGTCCACAAACTGTGAAAGAGGATTTTCATTTTAGCATTTTTGCATTTTGCTGCTATTTGGCTTGATATCAACATATGAAGAGCTCTTACCATTCAGCTGAGAAAGTGACCCTGGAATGGAAGAAATAAAGTGCAGATTAGAAGAGTTTCATCTTAATGCGATGAGCTCCCTCATCCTGCCTGGGTTCATTGCACTGCTAAATTTAATCTGTGAAACTGAACATGCAGAAAACATTTCTGGACAAACCGGTTGTCTTACACATAATACATGCTACTAGCGGCTTTTTTTTTTCAACCAGTCAACACATAACCCCCATGTCCTGAATGTACACTCCTCCTGTCCATTAGGTGTGGTTCATAATGTAAAACATTAATAAGCTTCTGTTCATTTAAAAAAACTTATTTTCTTGGAGAAATGTGGTCCAGGAGCAGAATGTTAATATATATTCTCAAAATATCAAAGGATAGTTTGCAACTGGTTCCCTTGAGATTTTCAAAGTGTTTTTTTAGAAAGGAGCTTTTCAGTTCATGAGGAAGAAACGTCTGTGGTGAATGTAATTTGATGCTACTTGGACATTTTGTTGTACACCATAAACTGCACACATTCACACATTCAGCACAAATGGATTTAATTCACACAGATATGTAAAATGTTTTAGTGTCCAAAATGTTGTTTAATCCCATTTAAACAAACAAAAAAAAAATAATTAGTCTATTATTTTATTTAGTTGCCACGAGTGAAGTGCACTTTTATTATTCAGAAACCCTGTACTTTTGTGTTTGTTTTTTGTTAATATCTAATGTAAGAACAGTTTGTATAATAATGGGATGTACACAGTGTTCATTTTTTTTTCAATCTGAGTGTTCAGATCATAACTTTAAAAAATTATATTCTCAAGTTCAGTTCATATATATTTTGTCTTGTTTCTCGCACCAGTGTTCATTCATTCATTCATTTTGTTTTCGGCTTAGTCCCTTTATTAATCTGGGGTCGCCACAGCGGAATGAACCACCAACTTATCCAGCATTTGTTTTACGCAGCGGATGCCCTTCCAGCTGCAACTTACCTCTGGGAAACATCCATACACACTCATTCACACTCATACACTACGGACAATTTAGCCTACCCAATTCACCTATACCACATGTCTTTGGACTTGTGGGGGAAACCGGAGCACCCGGAGGAAACCCACGCGAACACGCGGAGAACATGCAAACTCCACACAGAAATGCCAACTGACCCACCAAGGCTCGAACTAGTGACCTTCTTGCTGTGAGGCGAATGTGCTACTCACTACGCCACCGTGGCGCCACACCAGTGCTCTTCACAAATAAACAACAACAACTTACTTATAAGAGTCATTTGTTTTTTTAACAAATGCCAAAACAATTCAAACTCTAAACAAATGGTTCTGAATCATTCTTTCATTAAACCGGAGTTACTGGTCAGAATAATTCAGACATTATTTTAATTTGGTTCCCTTACTGAAATGGAAGTTAATGAGTTGTAATTTTATCACACACTTTAGGCTGCTCTTATGCGCTATGCCACACACACACAAACACAAACACACACACACACACACAAAGTCAATTCTCTCTTCATCTGTATCATGTCTATGTTCAATTCTACCCTTAGATTAATCAATAGTTATAATGACAGATCCTACCTTTGACACATATGAGTAGGGTCAAAGTGGCACAAGTCAATCTCCACATCTTCACACAGTCCCTCTGTTTGATAGCAGAATGGCTACTGGTGGCAGTCTCTCAACTTCTTTGTCTCATACAATCCCATTTATACAGCTGTGCTTCTCAGATCACCACTCGTGTCCCCGTCTCACCTGCCCACTTCTTTTTTGCTCCTAATGCTCCTCCTTGTTTTTCATTCTTCACGTTTTTTCCCCATATTAATATCTCTCATCCATATCCCCAGTGACAATTTACAGTTATTTTTTAGGCATTCTTGATTAATTGCAGATATATTAGACATGATAAATACAAATATCATTATTAGAGGCATTGCTTTTTTCTTTTTTATAAATAATTTTTAAAAATATAATTAATTGATACTTTCATACTTGGTAATTTGTTCTTTCTAAAGGAATTTCAAACCAGCCCAAATAATTTTATACAGAAAATGTAATGAAAAAATTACCTGTCTTTGAATGTTAAAGATTATTTTTTTTATAATTTTGTATGTCGAGTATTACAAAGTATTTTAACATCATAAACACTTTCTAATTTTATTTTCTTAATTTAGCCTGTCTTTCTGCCTTGCCTTTCATTTTTTTCTTTTTAAGAAAGAAAAACAATGCATAAAAGTCATGACGACAGTAATACCCTTTAGACACAGACACAAACAATGGGTTGTAGAGCTAGTGATTACAGATGACATCTGTCACCAGAACACCCATACACGCATAAGTCAGTGTATGTTGAAAAAATACATGTTTGTATTTTCACTGAGAATAAAATACTACTTCCATTTACTCAATCAAATTCAGATTCAGTTTTCAGATTGAAATTAATTGGAAAAATACATCAATGATGTACTTCAGAATGTTCACGTTAGATTTTTTTATAGCTGAAAGGTTTGGGCTTGTGGCTGTGCAGTCAGTCCACTGCTCTCACCTCTAACACCTCTCACCTCTACCACAACTGTGACGTCGAGACATTACAGATCTCAAGATCCGGCAAAATAATGAATATAGAATCCTGAAAGTTGACCCTACGGTAAGCCTTATGTCAGCCTGACATCAGATTGCCTTTACATTTCTCATTAATCAGAGATCAAAAGCTTTCAGACTAGACTGAACACAAACTGTAGGACGTGTCTTGTCAAACAGAATTACTCTTGTTGTTTGCAAATCAGATCAACTATTATATAAGTTACTAATTCAAGGGCACTGGGATGAGTAAACATGATGACTTTTTTTTTGTCTGCTATTATTAGTTACTTGTAATATTTAATATTCATTCCAAATGTTGAGTAAATATATAAGTCTTTTGATGAGACATGGTGGTTATATGATGACAGAATTACAATGCACATACTGTAAAAAAAAAAAGAAATTCAATTGGGTTTAGGAGTCACAAAAGCAACAGAACAGTGAGTAAATGGGTGAACTAACCATTGAAATGAATAATTTTTAAATGAATTTTAGATGAACTTCAATCAAAGCTATTTCTAATAAAACAAATAAACTTTTGAAAGCTAAAAAGCAAAAATGTTAATGTCAAGCCCATGGAAACATTTACATTTATTACAACAACAAATCAGAAAAAGTGTGGTCAGTATGGAAAACACAAACAAAAAAAAGAAAGTAGTGATTTCTAAATTTACTTTGACTAGTATTTCATTGCAGTCAATACAACAAACATTATTTAATGTGCTCTTTTCGTGATTTTTCTTTCTTTCTTTATTTTTTGTCTTTTTAAATTTATTTCAAATATACACGTATTTCAATTTTTGGTTCTTGGCAACACATTCCAAAGAAAAAAAAATTGGGACAGGGGCAATTTAGGGCTAGTAATCAGGTAAATGGGTTAAATAATGATGTGGAACAGGTGATGTCAACAGGTGATTGTAATTATGATTTGATACAAAAGCAGCATCCAAGAAAGGTCTAATCCTTTAGGAGCAAATATGAGCCAAGGATCGCCAGTTTGCCAAGAAATACATGAGAAAGGTTTTCAGTGTTTAAAAACAATGTTCCTCAAGGAAAGATATGAAGACATTTGGATATTTCACTTTTAACAGTGCATAACATCATTAAAACATTCAAGGAATCTGGAGAAATTTCAGTGCATAAAGGACGAGGGCGCAGGCCTAAGCTGAACTACTGTGATTTCCGATCCCTCCGTGCATCAAGAGTTGTCATTCATCTAAAAGTGATATCACCACACGGGATCAGGATTACTTTGGCAAACCTTAGTCAAGTACCACAATACCTAGTTACATCCGCAAATGCCAGTTAAAACTGTACTGTACCGAAAGGAAGCCCAAAGTTAACAGTGTCCAGAAATTTGACTTGGCCATTGACTTCTCTGGGCTCAGAGGCATCTGGGATGGACCATGTTCTGTGGGCAGATGACCATGTACTGTGGTCAGATAAATCAGTTCAGGTATTTTTGGAGAATGCCATGTGCTTCGGCCCAAAGAAGAAAAGGATTCTGTCTTCTTTTTCAGGGATACCCGTGCAAATTTCAACAAGACAATGCAAAACCACATTCTGCACACATTACAAAGTCCTGGCTGCAGAGGAAGAGGATACAGGTACTTGACTGGCCTGCCCGCAGTCCCAACCTGTCTCCAATAGAGAATGTGGGGCGCATTTTAAAGCACAAAATGCGACAACAAAGATCCTCTACTGTTGGCCACCTTAAGGTTTGTTTGCAGATAAAAAAAGGGACAAAATTACACCCGAAAAACTTCATCACTTGATTTCTTCTGTGCCTAAACATCTTTTATGTGTTGTGAAAAAGAATGGCAACATTGTAAAGTGGTAAATGCTTTACTGTTTCAACTTTTGTAAAAATGTCTTGCAAGAACCAAAATTGGAATACATATTTGTTTTGAAAAACAACAACAATAGAAATCATGAGCAACACATTCAAAAATGTTAGTTGTATTGTCTGCAATGAAATACAAGTCAAAGTAAATTTATAAATTAACTTTTTTGTTTGCATTATACTGTCTCAACTTTTTCTGATTTGGAGTTGTAATTCAGCAGATACTTAATGTATAACTAAGGCCATTTATGAGGATGTTTAATTACTTAAATCAGTAGTGAACACTTTATTATTGATGTAAGTACTTACTTGCTTCAGCAGTGTTCATTTAAACTAGGCTATAATACATTTTTGACAATTGTTTCTCCTAATTCAGCTCAACAACCCAGTTAATCCAACTCAGTGTATTGTATTTTAAACCATTACAAGCTTCATAAACTTCATCTTAAAAATGTATTCCAACATACTGTATCACATCTACAGCGCAACAGGTTTTCACTATTAAAAACAACTTAATAAAACAGCATTCCAAAGTATCTTGAATTGGATTACGTATTACAATTAATTAAAAAAAATAGGGTAGGTGTAACCAAGGTTAAAGCTGTTGTTGGCTGGTAATCAAAAGGCTGACGACAATCACTATTGTAGCCTTGAGAAGACTCGTGAGCTCAGGTTGCTCTGAGGGGATTTTTCCGTAATAAGAAAACAGTACTTATTGTAATTTTAGCTACCAACAATGAACCAATGGTAGTCAAAATTCTCTGCAATTAATAATGCTTAGTTATTTTCTTAATTAAATAAAAAATATTTAATGTACTTAAACATAATATAGTATTTTACTATTAAGTAAAAATAGTCACAGGCAAAAATCCAAAGTCTGGTTGAACAGTATTGTCGATGTGGTACATTTTTGATGACAAAAGCAGTTAGAATGAAAAGAATTTCCAAGGAACTGTAAAAAAGCAAGTCATTGTGTAAAAAGCTGCTGAAACAAGTATTGCTGGAACAACAAAAGAATAGACTGCACAAGGATGTTGAAATAAAGTTAAGGAGACTGTACAAACATAACGTATGAAGAAGACTGTGCTTGTGTAATGTAAGAGAACACAACCGGATAATTTTGTATAGTCAAAAGTGTTTAAAGATTTGTTGAGTGAAATGTGTGTTTGTGTTTTGCCATAAGTTGGGGTTGATATTTTATTGAAGGTTGTATATTCCTAGAAATGGTGTGTTGTGCATATAGTGTTTGTGTGAAATTAACACACACACACACCTTTATCTTTGGTGATAAAAAAAAGTAATTGTGTCATAAAAATGTCACTTTCTAATGCCAAGGCAGCGTTTTCATGAATTTTAATTTAATGTGGTAAAATATTTTGAACTGAAATAAAATGGTAACACTTAGTTAACATTATAAAATTATTTAACTAATACGCTTATTAAAATCAAAAAGTAAGAATAAGCACGAATTCCAATTTTGTTTTTTGCAACTCATTCCAAAAAAAGGGACAGGAGCAATTTAGGGCTAGTAATCAGGTAAATTGGTTAAATAATGTTCTGCTAAAGCAATATCCAACGTCCTTTAGGAGCAAAGATGGGCCGATGAGCACCAGTTTCCCAACAAATACATGAGAAAAATTGAATGTTTCAAGCTGGACTACCATGATCTCCGATCCCTTAGGCAGGCACTGTATCAAAGACAGAGAGAGACAGAAAGAGAATTCTAATAGATATAATGCATAATCTATTGGGGGGAGGGGGCTTTTATTTACATTTGAACAAATACTTATAAGTTATAAGTCAGAATTTGTATGAATAATAGTTTTGGGCTTGACTGCTTATATATTAATATTATACATCACTTTAGTGTGTTTTTATTTTTGATTAGATCATGTATTGTGATTAATAAACAAATAAATTAGTTCACGTTAGTACTTTACTGTACTGTAGTATTGAAATTATAAATGACATAAGTATTACTAGAAAGTAATTTTAGTACCGTGTGTATGTATCAGATTTAACTAAGTCCTGCATCCAATATCCTTTCCTTTTCAAAGGGTAAAAGCAGAAATATATAACTGTAAATATGATTTCCTTTTTGATGAACATGTTCAACTAAATTCCTTAAAAGTAGATGTACTTTTAATTTAGTAACAATATAAGACCTGGTTCTGAGTCAATAGTGTCACTTGGCAAAATCAGCAGCTATTTGTTTCCCCTATAGCTCATTTCATAGGTTACTATTTCCTTATAGACAGTGACTGAATCGTATAATGAACAGCTCTTCAAACAACTCCCCTCCCCGTTCATTTTTCGAAACTTCACAGAAACAGCCATTGTAGTGAAAAATCCTGGTAGTCATCCTTTGTGTCAGGTCTATTATTGTAAATGTTATGGACATTACAAGCTGTAATATGATTTATTAGATCCTTGTTCCTAGTTACTTTGTAATTTTAATGCAACAGCCAATATTTACTGATGTACTGGCACAAATTGCTAAATGTTAGTGAGCTTATATTTCATGAATTTGTTTTAAAAAGAATTCACAGCTCTCACAGTATAATGGAGGATTACAGGTCTATCTGAAAAAAGCACTAAAGCGCTAAAACAAAATGAATAGAAATAATCAAATTGTCAAAAGATTTTTGAGTGATTATTTGCACCGAAGTACAATATCACACAAAACATTTTTACTTGTTCAAACTACTTGAATGAACTTTAAAATGAGCTGAAACAACATATTTCTTGAGATTTCATTGGGACAACTTAATTTTTTATGTTCAAGCTACATAAATTTTGTTAAAAGTGTTAACCTAATTGATTTGTTGATTTGTGAACAACATGAATGATTTGTGTGGAACCGTGCATTTTTTACGGTGAACAAATGAATTGTATTAAAAGAGCAGCTATAAAAAAGTCATTAGTGACAAACATCAATTTAAATTTGCTGCTTTCTCTGAAGTCCCAAAAACATCTCCATGAAAATGCAAAGCTTAATTTCAGCCTCCCATAAGCAAAACACACTGTAAAAAAATATCCGTAAAGGAGCAGGTTTTCTGTATTTTGTGATTCATGTTTTTATTTTTTATTATTTCTTTACTATCTTTCTTCCAGCAACTTTCAACCTTGAAAAGATTGAATACTTGACTTTTATTAACATTTTTAATAGTTTAAAGTGATATATTGTCTGGGTTGGTGATGTGTATTATGGAATAAAATCCTTGTAAAAAAACTGCCAGTATGTTTTGTGTTATTGCACAGACTTTATTTCAGACTTATTTCTCTATATATTATTTCTTATATTATTTCAAACTACTAAAATGTCAATAAAAGTTGCTTTGTTAAACTAAAGAGCTGGATTTGCAACATAGAAGTCAACCATAACAATGTTTACAACCGTAAAAAAACAGAAAACACTTGTGAATCACAAAATATGGAAACTGTTAAACAACAGATTTTTTTACAGTGCGTATAGTAGTCCCTGCACAATCCCAGGAGGACTTTTAGAACACTCATGTAACAATTAAAGCAGCAACTATAGTGATGTTCTATTTACATCAAAGGTAAATAATTGTATTGTTATTTGCAAGAAATATATTTAAATGCTGTATAAACTGCTATATATCTGGAAATCATGGCAGATTGGAGTGCATTGATGAACAGTCAGTACAAATAGCCACCCACAATAATGAATTGGTTATTTTAGGAGTAGATGCATGTGTGATTTATTGGGTTTGTATTTCCAGCCATACAACCTGGGATCCAGCTGCTGGTGCCAGTAATGAAGACAATGTTCTAGGTCACCAGACACACAGGTCTGATATATTTTATTAATATAGCGAAGTTAAGAGCACAACAGTGCAGCAGAGTGATTGTCTTTTGTCTCATTCTTGTAAGATTAGTGACTGGTTCTTATGATATGACGGCCACTGAGTCCCTCTTGTGCACTTTTTCCCTCAAAGAAATAAACACACACACACACACACATACACACTTTCTGTGATAATCAGAGGACATGAATGTGAGAAAAAAAAATACACTCACTGGCCACTGCATTGGGTACATTTTACTAGTACTGGGTTGGACCCCCTTTTGCCTTTAGAAATACCTTAACCCTTCATAGCATGGATTCAACAAGGTACTGGAAATATTCCTCAAAGATTTTGGTCCATATTGACTTGATAGCATCATGCAGTTGCTGCAGATTTGTCAGCTGCACATTGAATCTTCTGTTCCACCACATCCACAGGTGCTCTATTAGATTGAGTCCTGGTGACTGTTGAGGCCATTTGAGTACAGTGAACTCATTGTCACGTTCAAGAAACCAGTCTGAGATGATTCACGCTTTATCGCGATTTCGTGTTGTTGACGCCAAATTCTGACACTATCATCATAATATCACAGCAGAAACTGAGACTCATCAGACCGACAATGTTTTTCCGATCTTTTATTGTCCAGTTTTGGTGAGCCTGTGTGAATTGTAGCCTCAGTTTCCTGTTCTTAGCTGACAGGAGTGGCACCCAGTGTGGTCTCCTGCTGCTGTAGCCCATTCACCTCAAGGTTCGACTTGTTGTGTGTTCAGAGATGCTCTTCTGCCTACCTCAGTCGTGACAAGTGTTTATTTGAGTTACTATTGCCTTTCTATTAGCTGGAACCAGTCTGGCCATTCTCCTCTGACCTCTGGCATTAACAAGGCGTTTGCGCCCACTTAACTCCTGGTCGTTTTCTCTTTTTCAGACCATTCTCTGTAAACCCTAGAGGTGGTCACGCGTGTTAGTCCCAGTAGATCAGCAGTTTCTGAAATTCTCAGACCAGCCCGTCTGGCACCAACAGCCATGCCACGTTCAAAGTCACTTAAATCACCTTTCTTCGCCGTTTGAACTGCAGCAGATCATCTTGACCATGTCTATATGTCTATTGCATTAAGTTGCTCCCATGTGATTGGCTGATTAGAAATTTGGGTTAATAAGTAGTTGGACAGGTGTACCTAATAAAGCGGCCTGTGAGTGTATTTCCCAACTAATCTTTTTTTAGTGTAATCAATGGATAGATTTCTATCCATTCTGTTTATTTCATTAGTTGCCATGTCACTTTTGTGATTACTCCCATATCTTGTCATATAATAAAAAGCAGACATTTAGACATTTTTTAGCATTTAATGGCATTTGAAGAAAATGCAGACACTGGATAAAGATGAATTATTTAGAGTAAGCTTTTCAAGCTTTTTTAAAAAATATTTTTCTGGCTATCCTATCCTAACTATTTTTTTGGAAATATACTCTTTAAATAAATTGAACTTCATAATAAAACTAATTTTATGGTTTTGTTGTCTTAAAAATTACCAGCATCAGAGATTCTGGTATTTTTAATTTTTGTATTTTGGTTACACATATCTCCCTGGTATTTACTGTATATTTTATTAGAAACTGTTATATGTTGCTGTTCTTTAAATTAAAATAAAAAAAATATGTAAAAACAATCAAGCATCTCTATGTATGAAATGATAAAATAGTTTAAACAACATTGCAGTTGCATTTGTTTTCTTTTTGTTTAATTCCTCAGATGAAAAATGCTGAAGCATACAGAACCATTTGAACCAAATGTCTATTTCAGTTACAGTACATCAAAGCAGTCATCTGAACATTATAAGTTCATTGATTGATTAAGTAAATAAAGTCTTTAAATTCTTTATTCTTTGTTCATAACTGTCCTCAGTATTTATCAGATATTAGATACCCCTGTTGGTGTAATTTATTACAGCAAGACACCTTACAAGACAAATGATGCAAAGTATTTATTTAATCAATAACATGACAGATAACAGATAAAGGAAAACAAAACAAGACTGAAATTACATTATCATTTATGTTTGATATTATACAAGAATTTGTAAGGTATTATTTGACATTTGATTTGAAATCTTTAGTCAAAGAAGAAAATAATATAAATGCTGAGCAAATTTTAAGATATATATATGTTTATTCTGTAAACTGTACTTGACAGCCTACAGAATGCATGAAAAACATGAAAAGACACAGAGAGAAGCAGAGTCATGGAGAAGCTTGTGTTGACCAAGAGTTTACCCTCTTAGATCCACTGCAGAGACACAAAAACAAACAAGGACTGAAGGACTTCTGGTCTTTTCTGCTATTGCTGTTGTAGCTGTTGTATTCAGTGATTTTAGCCTTACACCACTACTATAAACACCATAAACAACCGCAGGGTTATTTGAACTTACTGCATTTCTTTTCATAATCCCAGCAGCAGTTTTTGCGGCAGCGATAATTGCAGTTGCAGCGGTTGCGGATGTCGTATTTTTCACCACATCTCTTGCGACAAGAGATTGAGGCTAAAACAAACACACAAAAAATATATAAACAAGCGTCATTAAAAAGGCAGTAAGTGTTAAATAGGTACAATTTTGTATATAAATATATGCAAGAGAGTTACTCTGATTGGGTGGAGGTCTTAAATTCGTAGTAGTTGTTGTAGAAGTTTGTGAGGTAGTAGAAGATGGTGATTTAGTAGATGCAGATGAGATCGTGGAAGTTTTCATGCTAGTAGTTGTAGTTGGTGATGCAGTTGTAATAATAGAAGTAGGTGATGCAGTAGAAATAGGTGAAGTCATAGAAACACTTGAGCATGTGCTTGAAGGGTTGAAAAGGACAAATCCTGGAAGGTTCTGGACGATGATGCTGTTGATCCAGCTTTGATATTGTGACACGCGGGTGTAAACTCCAGGTGAATAGGGATCAGCACAGCCATAACCCCAGCTGGTGATACCAGACTGAACCCACACTAAACACTGCTTGCTCACCATTGGACCACCAGAGTCACCCTGAATAAATAGGACGAGTTGTATTAGTAGAACCAAATGAACTTTCGGACATGCATGCTTTAATGTACAGGCTTAACAGTAATCTGGTTGATGATTGTTGTACCTGGCAGGTGTCTCTCCCTCCCTGTATTAGTCCAGCACAGATCATGTTGTTGGTGACAGATCCAGAACCCATTAGATCATTACACTGATCATTAGGCACTACTGGAACCATAGTCTCCTGCAGAATCCCAGGAGCAGGTAGATTCACTGTACATGAAACACACACACAATAGAGTGATGACTTCCTTATGGCTCTTTTTTTAATGCAATTTCTGGTTAAGAAATGAAGCCAAATAACAATGATTTGACCTATGATTGGCATGTTTGCGCAATTAATCCCATTATTGAGTGTGATTATAATTTTAACATTATAATTTCAATAATACGATCATTTTACATTATGTTTAATAGACAAAATGTTAATTAAATAATGTAGAAACATCATACTGTTTAGTCCAAGATAAAAAGAGGTTTCCTACATTTATTACACGCTATATTAGCGCAGTATTGACTCGCTAATTAACGGTTTTGTCTATTTTGTGATTCATGTTTGTTTTCGGTTTATTTACACGTTCGGTTTGCATTATAGAACCTTGATCTGTGCTCCAACAAGGTTTGATGTTAAAAAAAGTAAACAAAGGCAACCTTTTTTCTTTTAGTAATTTGAAATTATTGTCTTGTAAATGATAGTATTAACATCAGTAATGAGCTGTCAACGCTTTTCTGCTGTTTTGCGGACTCATATTACTTCTTACACTGAAAAAAATTATGTCTGCAAAATTGTTGCAAACAATTTATATGTGTTGAATTAAAACAAACAAAATGAAATTTAGTAATGTTCAACTTAATTTGTTTAAATTTAGCCCAAATAAATTGTTTACAACCGCTTAACTTAAAAAAAATTGTAAATCCAGTTATTTTCAGTGTATGAAATATATTGTTTCAAACTACTTAAATCTTAATACAAGACATTTTTGTTAAACTGTAGAGTTTAATTTTCAACATCAAACACTAACAGAGGCGAGATGAAGGTCCCAACATATGAAAGTGGAAATAAATGTAAAACGTGACTTCGGGCCCCTGCGAGGTCTGTCAGTGTTCAAATTATATTGTTTGCAGAGTCTGTAAACCTACTATTATAATTCATTATAATTGATTATTAAACTACATAGACTATATCTAGTCAAAATGAATCAATGTGAAACTGAAATGTGCTAACATAATGAGTGATTTTGTCCTTAACAGCAATGTTAATTTTAGGACATACTATAGAGAATATTATTCAAAGCTGCGAATATTTTCCTATTATCAAAAACAGAAAACCATTGTGCATTTAATAAAGAGACTGAGAGTAAATGGCCTGAGATTTGTTGTGCTGTTTTTTCTTTTTTGTTAATGTATGAATTACTTGAATGAAACCTATTTTATGTAGGTTTATTAATTTTATACATGTAACTTTATTCTGGTGGTATTTTTGAACAATCTATATTTTTCGGTTAATGATAGGTTAACAACCGTCAGTTTCCATTTAAGAAAATGACCACTATGAACAACCCTAACTTTAAAATTAAAAGAAACACTATGTCACTGCACTCACATCATCAACATATGTCTTTCCAATGGCATTTACAGCTATGGTTTCTGGACCCCATTGGACAGTATATTGACAGCATATTTCTACTCCTACCCAAATCATGTTCCCTGCTCGGTCCTTCTGGGAAAATAATGCTCAAAATAATTGCTTTCCATTATTATTAGTATCTTGTCTCAATAGAAATCGTGTTGGGTCCCCTCTCTGATATGATCTGATCTGATCATTTATGAGTTGGTTGACATGACTAATTAATTTGTAATTTCCATTTTTCACAACTCACTCTTTTATGAATGACACATTAATAGCACAATCATCCACTAGAGATGTTAGGAGTAAATATATGAATTAATGGGTTTGTATGTGTTTGTACCTCCCAACTGAATTTTTCCCCAGCCTGTGATCCAGCTGCTGGTTCCATTGGGGAATACACTGTTCTGGGCCGCCAGACACACAGGTCTGATATAGTCGCTGAAGGTAACAGCAGAGGACAGGTGCAGCAGAGCGATGTCATTGTCATTGGTTTGATTGTTGTAGGAAGGGTGAACGGTGATCGCGCTGACATTTCGACTGATTTCATAGGTGTTGACTCCCTGCTGTGTCGTCTTTCCCAAGTACACAACCAGACTGGATGTAGTAATACTGAAAACAGGTGAAAATGATGAAAAGAATGACTTAGAGCTTGTCTGGATGAAAGGGATCTGGATGCAGACCTGGTGCAGCAGCAAGCTGAGCTGCATGCAATGCTTTAATGCGCACACCTAACCCTGCCCCTACCCCTTACAGTGACGTCACTAGCTCCATTGAGTGCATTGTGCCTGACATTGCATGTCTGACACACACAGTCTTAGCTTGCATATGCTAGTCTGCACCCAGATACTATTGGTCTGGATGAATAGTTTATGTCACAGGTGTCAAATCCAGTTCCTCAAGGGCTGCGGCTCTGCACAGTTTAGTTCCAACCCTGCTTCAACACACTTACCTGTAGGTTTCAAACAAGCCTGAAGGACTCAATTAGTTTGATTAGGTTTGTTTAATTAAGGTAACATGGGTGATAATATGAATCTTACCCTGGTAAACAGTGAGCTGCTGTCAGAACCCATTCACTGTTGATCAGGGAGCCTCCACAAAAATGACCGCCATACTTAGGGCTGTGCAGACTGACCTGCCATGGCCATGAACCATCAAAAGCATTCACACCCCCTACAATACGGTTGTTTAAAGGGGCTAGTCCACAAACTGGGGGAAAAAAGAACATCCAAAGATGCTAATTGAGCTTATGCAATAAAATGAAACAATAATGCATAAAACATTTGCAAATAAAGCACTGTTTTCATCCAGTGAGTCAAAGAGAACAAGAGCTGATAAACTGGTGCCAAATATCAAAATGTAAAATGGAGTTTTGTTGCAGTAGGAGAAACCACTGAGGGCCTTTTATCTTAGATTAAATCACTTGCGCATCAGCAAACAATGAAACACAATGAATGCATAGTGGAATTTGGAGGTTTAAGACCACTCTTTGAAAGCGCAGGCAATGAAAACAGTTCTGGGAGATAAAAATACTGATCCACTTTGATGACGGACTTTGACTAAAGGATTTTAGAATGAGCAAAACAACATTTCAGATATTTTACAATGTGGTGGGTCAATTAATGTCATCCCATCATGCTCAGTTTTGCACATTTTTATGCCCATATTTAAAATATAAGCGCATATCACCGTTACCATTAAGTCTGTTTTTATGCGATATTCCAAAATGCACACAAAAAAGGTGGATGTAAACATAACTATATTGCTGACATGAGAATTTCTGTTTAAATCCAAAGTGACATTCAATGAATGAGAAAAGTTCTTACCATTCAACTGAGAAAGTGAACCTGGAGTGGAAAATAAATAAATAAATAAATAAACTTAAAAACCTCACAAAAAACTGAAATATTGCAGAAATGTTTATTACACTGTAAAAAGCGATTAGTTGACTTTACTTAATAAAACAGAGTAAGCTCATTGCTCTATAATTAAAAAGTAAACAAACTATGTGCATAATGGTCCCTTTTCGCATTTCTGGGTTTCTCAGTAGCAGTACTCGCAGTAAATGGGAGAGCACAACAAATATTTTTCACAATCCTATTTGCTGAAGTAATAAAAGAAAATCTGACATCAAGACTTTCAGAAAAAGGGAAAAAAAATTGTGTGAGGCTGATAACAGCAGCCAGAAGAGAGAACAACATCAAATTTGCTGTCCTGGCAATACATGCTACACTTCAAAGGCCTTGCACAAGCGGTCATTTGTTTATTTTATTTTTTGTAATTTGATGCAAAGATGATTTAATAGATGCATAAATACATATAAATGTACATACATTTTCATGCTAAATGTTAAAAACTTTCAAGTATTTAGGATGCTAATGACCGTTAAACGTCATAACAGTCTTATGATAAGGGTCCACTGTAAAACAAATCAATTAGTTTACTGACTTTTTTAATGTAAAATCAACTTGTTGATTTTTTAAGACAACGGGTTTACTCCCTTTTTTAAAATACAGTAACTAATTACTTTTTAAAGTGTAATGATAAAAGTCTCTTTCTTTAACATCCAGTATAATTCCTTACCTTGAACACACAAGAGCAGCGCTAAACTGACACACGTGAACCTCAACATCTTCACCAGCTGTCTCTTCTCCTGCAGGATGAATGGTGGATTGTTTCTCTCTGCTCTAACAAACCCTTTTTATATTCACTTCTCCAGTCTCTGCTCGTCACTCGTCTAATTACTTTAATGGCGCTTTAATCTATTTTTTTTTTCTCACCCTGTTTTTGCAATGCAGACCTGTTAGACATGTATTCTGGAAGTTAATTCTCTGAACACAGATTTTAAAGGCAGGTTTTGCTTTCAGAGATTAAGAGTTTTGTTCAATAGGGTGTTAATGCCAAGTCTCCAAGGGATAGTTCACCCAAAACTACAGCAACTGGACATTTTGTTCCAAAACCAGTTCCAAAACTTGTTCCCGACTTTCAGAGGTTGAATTGGTCAAGAATGACATCTTTGCTAGTGGATATTTCACCATTCACTGCATTAATAAAAAATGAAAAATCTGTCTCTGAAAGCTGAGCTGTCTCTTGAAGAACAGGAAAGCGTATTTTTAAAGTAAAATATAAAGAAAATGGCAATATGGTATCATAAGACAGTTACTTCTACTGTATTCTATATAAAACAACTATTTGAAAAGTTTAAAACCACTGCAGAACTAAATCAATAAATGAAAAAGTATTTGCAGTTCATAACTTGTTTTTTGAACTGTAATTTACTTGGCCAACCCTGACAATATATTGTTTCAAACTATAAATAATGAAATAATGTCAATAAATATCACAAACATCACACTCATGTGACTCTTAATTAACGGATTTTTTTCTATTCAGAGGAGGGTGATGCTTTACAACATGGTTCACACATTTACTAACATAAACAATACATTCATTATAGTGTTTATTCATGGTTGCTAATGTGACTTAATGAAAATGCTGTCGTTTATTGTTAGTCCTTGCAAGCTTTACATTACTATTGTTAACAAACACAACTTTAATAATGCATAAGTACATGTGGAATTTAACATTAGCTTACTAAATGGTGTAGAAGTATTATACATTCTTAACGCCGGCAGCTAGCTCTCTGCAACTCTCACATGGTTGCCCACTGAAGCTAAGCAGGGCTGTGCCCGGTCAGTACCTGGATGGGAGACCACATGGTTAAAGCTAGGTTGCTACTGGAAGTGGTGTTAGGGAGGCCAACAGGGGGCGCCCAACCTGCGGTCTGTGTGGGTCCTAATGCCCCAGTATAGTGACGGGGAGTTTATACTGCTCAGTGAGTGCCGTCTTTTGGATGAATCGTTAAACCGTGGTCCTGACTCTCTGTGGTCATTAAAAATCCCAGGATGTTCTTCAAAAAAGAGTAGGGGTTTAAAGGGCCACGAAACCTCCCAGTCTCAGCGTGGTGTTTTCAGACCTCTAGTTTGGAAAAGCTCAGGAAAGTGGGTGTGTCCAGCTTTGTTGGGGTGGGAGAGTCAGGGGAGAGAAAGAGGGAAGGTTTTGCATATAAATAGGAGTTTTCATTTGTGCACGCACTTTATTTTCAAACAAACACACAGACGCAGGGGGAGAAAGACAGGGACTGTGTTTACATGGACGTCAATCATCTAATTATTTGCCAAATTATTAATTTGTCGACTTTAACTGCAGTTTGGCACTTTAAAGTTTATTCACGAACATTTCCTGCGTGTCCCCCGAGACAAACGAGATATTAAATGTTAGTAACTGCTGAAGGAGAGCATATTTAATGGAGTATTTGAAACGCACGGCGTATTTCAGGAAAAAAAAAACTCCGCATTTCTCGGTAACTATATGCACTTGGTAGGTAGCGTCAGAAAGCTCTGTGTGTATAGACTATTCTGTCACTAAATGCGGCGAAAATTCTACACGACAGAAATCGTTTGATTAAGATGTTTACACTTTACACGGATCTTTCAGTCTATAATTCTGTAGTGACATTAACGTGCTGTAAACTCAGCAACAGTTCTAATCATTTGACTAAGGTCTGTCTTTAAACACTGAAAGAGTATTGCTGACGATACGAACTAACTTTGCCATCTTAATAAACAAACAAACACCACTGATCACTTACTTACCAATCAGGTGACAGGACAATGAACACCAACCGGAGCCGTGTATTTTTTAAAAGGAGACGAGCGGCAAATCCGGATTTCCAGATGCGGAAAGCTCTCGGGTGAAAATGTTTCTTACAAACGCATTTCTGTCGCGCAAGGGCGTAAATCTGATTTAACACTAGGGGAACAATACATATAAAATTTCCCTTGAGCGATTTTTTGAGGGGGACACAAATAATACAGTCAAATTGTACTTATAAAGATATGTTCTCACAGTTAAACACTTTGGCTCATTATGGTTATTTTTTTCTAAGTTTTTCTCAGGTTCAATCACAGCAGATTTTTCTTCAGATTATTTATGTGTGTGTACGGTCAGCAGACTGACTCCTGAAGCAGAAGAAATGCAGGAAAAGATTTTTTCTAAGCTCCTAATAACTCACTTGTTTACATTACACTTGTTAAATGGACAGATCATACTGTAAATATGTGAGCCTGTGAGGTTCATCTGCTGAACAGTCACAACTCATTAACTCATTTAAACACATTAAAGAAACTGCTCATCTAAATAAAAACTCTCATTATCCCTTCACCCCCTTACCTGACACTGTACATCTGACTGACCCTGCTCTGCTGGCCCTCAATATTTTCCTTCTCCTTTGCCTGTGATTGACATTAGTATTGTATTATTAGTATTAGTATTTTATCATTGTGACATTAGTATGTTGCACTTTGCAACGAGCTAACGCTAACGTTAACTAGAAAGGTAATATTTGAATAGCAGACACATGGAAAATACATCGGTAATCAGCATTTTTACTGCAAATAATTGATGAATGAGTCTGTATCAACAACATTAAAGAGAATCGCTTTATTTAAAGTGAATAAAGTACCCTCCTTACTGGCGATCATCTAGAACTAAGCTGCAGCCGCACACCTGAATGTGTGTGCGCGCATAGTCGGAGAGGTGAACCCGGGAAAGTGGACCAAACCACTGTCAGGAAGAGGAGGGGGAACTCAACAGTTTCTAAACGCATTTTAAATGGTAAATGCGTTTTTTTTTTCTACAAATACAATTATTTTAGGTATTGATGCATATATTTTTCACAATACAGAGTGCAATTTTTTTTAAACTTTTTTTTTGGGAGGGGGGGACAACCCTTGGATGGAAGGGGATATGTCCCCCCTGTCCCCCCCGGGATTTACGCCCCTGGCGTCGCGTGCGCTGTAATCCACCGTGAGTCCAGCTGCGCTCTCATAGCGGGGAAATGAAAGCAAAACCTTTGTTGAAGCACATTTATAAATGCAACACTGAAGACCTGTGTCTCCAAACAATCGTTTTTCTTCCACTTGTTTTGTCAACCTGGCGTCGCTCTGCTGTCTAAAAACTGTATTTGATACATTCTTCGAAGCTGTCATGAATATTAATGAAATAGTGCACGCTGATTGAGTTGAACAACGTCCTTGTCATGACTTAATGCCGCACGCTCAGAGACGTCACGATGTACTGGCCGGTACAGACGTCCACTCTACACGCTGGAATACATGCATAGATCTCATCGGCGTGACGCAGCCTCAAAAAATCGTTTCAAACCGGAAGAACGAATTTGCTCAAAAACAACCAATTTTCACTTTTTAGTCAATTATATGTGTCCTAATAGTGTTTATAGCAGCGTGGGACACATATATGACTGTCAACAGCTCAAAAAATGTGTTTTGATGTTTCATGGCCCTTTAAATCTGGCCAAATCTGGCCATTGGCCTCCTAACCATCCCCATTTCCTAATTGGCTTCATCACTCTGTCTCCTCTCCACCAATCAGCTGGTGTGTGGTGTGCGGTCTGGTGCAAAATGGCTGCCGTCGCGTCATCCAGGTGCAAACTGGTGGTGGATGAGGAGATCCCCCCATTGTGTAAAGCGCTTTGAGTGTCCAGAAAAGCGCTATATAAATTTAAGGAATTATTATTATTATTATCATTAACGCATGAAAGTAAATTACATGAATAAAATGCAACAATCATGAAACCCACAACCCAAATTAAAAAAAAAACATTCTAAAATTCATCTTATTTATTACTTCAATAATTTTCCTCCGGCTTAATCCCTTTATTCATCAGAGGTCGCCAGAGCGGCATGAACCGCCAACTTATTCAGCATATGTTTTACACAGCAGATGGCCTTCCAGCTGCAACCCAGTACTGGGAAACATCCATACACACTCATTCACACACAAAGACTAGGGCCAATTTAGTTTATTAAATTCACTGTATGTCTTTGGACTGTGGAGGAAACCCACGCCAACACAGGGAGAACATGCAATCTGCACACTGACATGCCAGTTGACCCAGCCAGGACTCGAACCAGCTACCTTTACCTGTGAGATGACAGTGCTAACCACTGAGCCACCCAGTTGCCAAATTCATGTTGTTTCAAATGTATTTTTCATTGATGTTATGCAATGCTTAGCTCATCCCAATTTGGTAGACAGTCCTTTTTTCAGGTTTATTAAAGACATCCATCATCAAACAGCAGTTAAACTAAGCTCCCTTTATCGGAATTTGTGACAAACAGATACAAAAAAAGGTGTTGGCAAAATGCACCCACAACAGTAACTGTTTCTGTTAAGAGTTTAAGACACTAATTGTGACCTAAACTGAAGCATGTGACAGTAACAAATTTTGCAATGTCATTGCAAATCTGTTATAGAGGGCAGATTCAGGGCTGCACTGTAGGTTTAAATTAGTTAATGCATCTACTAACATGAACTTATAATATTAATACAATACTTGTACAGCATTTATTAATATAGCTCAGCATTTACTAATGCACTGATGCAAATCCAAATGAATGCTTGTTAACATTAGTCTTAATGCACTGCGAGTCAACTTTAACAAATTTATTTCCAATATCTAACATAAAAAAGATAAATAAATACTGTAATGAATGTGTAGTTTAATGTCTATTTATGTTAGTAAATACATTAAATTACATTAACTAATATAACCTCATTGTAAAGTGTTGGCGTTGTAGTAATTCAAGCAAGTATTTCAAGCAAGTAGTATTTTCATTCCAACATTTTAGAAGTTTAATTTCTTTTAATTTATTCATTCATTCATTCATTTTCTTTTCGGCTTAGTCCCTTTATTAATCCGGGGTCGCCACAGCGGAATGAACCGCCAACTTATCCAGCATTTGTTTAACGCAGCTGATGCCCTTCCAGCTGCAACCCATCTCTGGGAAACATCCATACACACTCACTCACAAACACACACTATGGACAATTTAGCTCACCCAATTCACCTATACCGCATGTCTTTGGACTGTGGGGGAAACCGGAGCACCCGGAGAAAACCCACGCAACCACGGGGAGAACATGCAAACTCTACACAGAAATGCCAACTGACCCAGCCGAGGCTCGAACCAGCGACCTTCTTGCTGTGAGGCGATTTATAACAATACACCCTTAAACAAACAAAATAAATCAATTACTATTTTTGGAGGTGGTCATTTTAGAAAGTGGAACAGAAAACTTTCTCAATATTTTAAAGGATGATGCAGTCAATTATTCTGTAAATACAGTTACCACACCTAGACATTGTTTAAATGTTGCATTTCAAGATATTTGTCAGGTTGGTTCCATGAACTTCTCTTGTAAGACTAGATTCTTATGCATGCCATCCAAAGCCTGCACACCTTAGAATATCCATGAGCCAATATTTTAATAGCCTGTAGTATTAGCTGATGATATAACCATTAATCTTACTATAGTTGCTTGCATATGCATATATAATCTTTAGATTATTTGTTTTCTTGGAAAAACACCAGTCAGCAATTAATAACTATTATATAACAATACATAAATTAATATCAACACCTAAATAAGTAATTAATTTCTTTAAATATAAATTAATATAAAAAGGGTACGCGAGAGCTAAAAATCATTAGAATGAAAAATCTCATTCTGCAAAACAAAAAAAAGCATCTAATGATTATATGTGATAAAAATGTAACAGAAGAGACATTTTTTGAAGATGTGAGAATAAAAAACTATTCTTACAGGTTTGTCATGACATATGCTTAGCTCAGATTTCCATAAAGTTTCATTTTTGGTTGGATTATCCCTTTAACTTTGTTTTTTGTTTTTTTTTCATAATGATGGTTTTCTTTAAACATTTCTCGCTGGATATGTGGTGAAAGATTTGACATCTGAAACCATTCAAAGAAATCAGACTTCTGAGGTGCAAAACGCACCCAATTTGTGTCCTCACGCATTTATTATGAGTTTTAAGCAAATATTAATTTAATTATTATTATAATTTTGTAGTCTGCATTGTATAGGGTATGACTTAATGTATATCATTTGGCTTATAAAGGCTTTTGCTGTTATAAATCACACCAACAGGGGGTGGATGAACTCAGTGATATTAGATGGTCTTCTAAACGTTGGACAGATCGTTGAACAAATATTATCACACTGTTAATGACTTTATTGAAAGGAGAAGGTCATTTGCAGACTTATAATGACCAACAATGACCCAATTACTAACAACCCACATGAGAAAATATGTAATTTTTAGCAAATATAGTGCTTTTGATCCATAACAGGCTACTTTAATAATCTGTTGTGGTATTTCTAGTTTCTATGCTAATACAAACACTAGTAAACTAATTACCCAATACTACAACTACATAAGGTATATACTAATAAATATATATTGCACTGTATATAAACTTTTTTTTCATCAGGAAAAACTGAAGAAGGAAACCAAAATATGTGCTGATATGTGTAAAATGTGTGTACATAAAAGGATTTGCTTAAAAAACAGTTGTGATAGCATTACTGGAGATACAACATTTCTAGTAACGTGCTATCATAATATCTTTAATTGAAGTAAATCAGCTTGTTCTGTATATCCATGCCTCTGGGTTTTATTCTGTCCATTTTGGCTTTTGCTCTCTCCGTTTCCAGAAATGATTATTAGCAGCTTTCACATCCTCCAAGAGCTCAACTTCTCGGTCATGTTCTTGTGTGTGTGATGCCTGTCTGTCTGTCTGTCTGTCTGTCCGCCCCCGTGACAAACCCCTGACGCCTTCATCCGGGACTTTTCCGCCAGAACACTCTCCAACATGGCGGCGTCAGGTGAGAATAATGCGCTCTGCCTTCGTTTGCTGGCTTCTTCGCAAAACAGATCTAAACAAATTTATATAACACTCTCGGGCTCAGCCATAATGATTACGGCATTTACCATATGAATATTTTTTAAACACGGCTCTTCAAAATATTCAAGGGGAAACGTAAAGCATGAAGGATTAGTTGTATTGGGAAGCCTTGTGCTCAAATGAATTAGCCGATATGCTAGCGGCCAAAGCATGCGCCTCCCCTATTCTGTTTTTATTTGGAGTTTTAGGACTGGACAAGGCTTCGCTAACGGATGTTCGGGAGATGCAATGTGCTTGGTAGTTAATATGGTTAACATACGTAAAGTTTGTATATTATGATATACAAGTGCATGAAGTTCTGTATGGTGCTAATAACCCGTGTTTGGCGCGCATGCGCAGTGTGTTGCATAGGAGGGACGAGGTCACCACGTGCGCGGTGGAGACGCGGATATGTCGAGCTGCCCGAAATGGACGCTATGCTATGATTTTAAAACAACGATGTTGTAATAATGGGGGGTTGAGTCACCTAAGTGCACCCGTTAGCTCATGTGTTCACCATAAATATGTGTCCGTGTGCTATTACGATTTTCAGTCGTTTTGTGTTTGTCATAGTTAATCATTCATTAACTTATTTAATTTGTCGAAGCCGATTAATTCAAGAACAAATATATATAATTTATCTTTTGACTTATGTGTCCAGACTTATGTGTCCAGATTACATGTAGCTTATTAATATTGTTAAGTGATCGTTTACTCAATAAAAAAAATGATCTTATTTTACTTCAGGCCTTCCGAGATGTAGGTGGTCCATTTGTTATTTTGTTTTAGCTGAAACTGATACTTTGATTCATAAAATGCCTGTCAAAAAAGAGTATAAAAGGGCCCTGCCAATACCTCGAGGTTTTAATAAATAATGTAATGTTTTGATGGGGTGTACATCATGAAACCTCGTTAACAGTGTAAGCTCACGTTAGTATTGCTTTCTAGGCTGTTGTGGGTATTCTCAGGACAGCTTGTTTTGTAGTGGGTAAAATGTAATAATGTTGCTTTATGTACAAACCATTGTTTTGCTTCATAATACCTCATTGTATTACCTGTACTGGGCATTAATTTTGTTGTGTGTGTAACATTTTTTTTACTCTCAAAATGCATGTAGTTGTTGACTTCACATTTTATGAATCACCAAGAACTACAGTTGCAGCTATTACATCTTTAATGTTCTACTTAAGAAAAAAGACTTACCCACATTTTGAACAGCAGATGAATAAGTAAATTATCAGCACTTTGCAAATCAATAGCATCGTCTGACATCAGTCGCGTTATAAATCGTTTCAAAGTGATTTTTAGGGAAGTCCATCCAATACAGTATACATCTAATTAGGCACGGGCTGGTACAAGATTCAGCTGGTATAATAACTTTGGATAAAAATATCACAGTTTCACAGTTTTTCCTGCTCCAAAATATGTTCTTTTTAAATGTCTGGGTTAAAAAACTAAAACTTGCTTCCTCTTTCAACACAGTGTATATATTTTTTGAGAAACATTTATCATTTTATTGCAATAGCAGTAAACTTGTCAGGCCAAATAATGCTAATGATTTACTGACTTCTGCTGTTTTCATTAGTTTCAAAAACACTGATTTCTTCACAATTTAAAAGAGCATCTTTAGATATTTTTTCTGCTGGAGATAATGTTGTCAAAAAAACTTTCTTTTTTTTTTTACATGTACTGTAGGAATGGTATAGCAGAAAATTTTGTCAGTTTTAAAACCTTGACTTTTCCAAACAGCAGTATACCTTGAAAACAGTTCTTGTCCCATGCCTACATCTAATACAGGAACGTTATGAGTGCTTTATCTCACCTTTTCAGTTTCAGTGTCGTTAGTACTTCTTTGCACTTGGTGTGACATTGCTTAACATTTAGTGAGAGGTGTAAAAAGCAATTAGCATCTGTTATGGGTTTTGCATTTTCATAAGGGGCGTTGAGAGCTTACTACAATTCCAGGTATTTACAAGTAAAACATTGCACTTTTAAAGATTGTGAGAATGTCTTTTGCATAAGCTTATTCATTTGGCATAGTCATGCTTTGTCCGTTATCTCTGACACCATGTCTTGGCTAGGGTGGGGACCTTCAAATCATAATCTTATTCTTAATGTTAAAGTTAGCGTGTGAACAATGAACATTGTCCTACTCTTCACAGCTCTATTTTCTGAATGCGTGTTATTGTTTTTGTGAACTATTTATTCATGCGATAAGTTTGCACTGCTGAAAATGTGGTAGTACAAATGTTTTTGGTTGTCTGTTGTACATAACTTTATTGTTCTAAGTATGTTATTATTTTCATTTATTTAGGACTATGTGAACTACATAATATATGTGGAATAAGATGTTTTTGATTTGGGGTCCTAATACTGATACGGGTCAGATGTTTTGCAATGTGACCTAAGTCTGAACAACTATTCTGAGTTCACACGATTTTTACGTCACTGTAGATTGACTTTTGCCTTATTTCTGGCCTGACAGGAGGCTCTCTTTATGTGTAAAAGCACAGTGAAGTGTTGAACTCATAAGTGTTTGAATACACAGGTGCATTGATAATAAAATAAGTTTTAGGAAATATTCTATAATAAGTCTTTAAAAGCTTAAATTCGTCCTCTTTATCTTGTAATTTAAATTATTATTTTATTTAAAAAAACAACATAAAACTAACTTCAGTTGCCTCAGTGTTTACTTCCATATGATGGCGTGATGCGGTCTGAAGATCTGTCTTTTGCACATACGGGTCAGTTCAGGACTGTGATCAGTTCATGCCAAATCTGGTACTAGCCAAACTAAACAAAAAATCTGATCTGTCTAATAAATCAAAATTGAGCATGGGAAAGGAGTCTTTTAAATCTTCACCACTTGTTAAAGATCACCTGCAAGCTCATATTCACACATGTATGTCATAATATGGAAGAATAAAATCTGTCACTGCTGTCATTTCCCTCTGACGTTATGGATAAGTTTGGATAAAAACAAGTAATCATAGCATGCTTTTTTTCTTTAGCTAAGAAGAATAAGAAGAAGGGGAAGACCCTGACCCTCAATGATTTTCTTGCTGATGAAAGCGGTGGCAATGCACCTCCCAGTTTCCCCACCACAAAGACCACCAACTGGGCAGACGAGACTGATGACTTGGAAGGAGATGGTGAGTAAAGGCTGGAATGTGACTTTTAAAATCCAAACAGCCTAGATTCTATTGATTGCATGACGACAAATTATAGTTTGTATATATACCAGCTGGAAATATGAAATATGGTTCATATCCTCCAGTGAGATGGAATCATTGGCTGTTTCCAGCTGGTTTAAACATGCAGTTGCAGTGATTTGCTCACACATTGTCTGAACCGTTTTTGTTTCCATCTGGTAATATGTATTGAAAAGCATTTGAAGAGTTTCATTGCAAAAACGAGATATCCATTTTGAGAAATGTTTGTTATTTGACATTATTATTGAAGACATCAACAGTCAACTTTATTTACAATTTCTGTACGTTAAACTATTACTTGAGCTCAGTGGATGCCAGGGACACATATTCTTCAAATCCAGGATATTTTTTATTGAATTTTATGTCCATAAATAGTTCATAAATAAGTCAAAAAGCATGCCAACATGCAACATATTTATTTTAACATTGTCAAACATCTTAAATTGATTAAAATTAATAAAAACTATATGGAACAGTATATACAAAGATTGATTATTAATAATAAGATTCTGAGTTAGTTAGTTAGTTTTGGCCAGAACGTACACAGTAATATAACTTTTTTTTTTGCTGGGGCACCAATGGCGTTAAGCAGGCTTCACTGTGGCATTTGAAGAAAACCTTTGGATCATCAGTGGGAAAATTAACAATAATTTATCAATAGATTGTAAATATTCATAATATTCAAAAACATAATGCCATAATAAACATAATGTGCCTATGGCGTGTGCCAGTAATCCAGAGCAGTCCCTGAATGAAAAGGTCGGATTACAACATACCGGCTGAGCTGTCAGAGCAAACTAACTGCAGGATGTTTATCGTTTCAACCATCCTTAAACAGCTTTGGACTAAATGTGATTAGTTATAATATAGATAAGTAAGATTAAGTTAGTTAAATAAACGACTTGTAGCTTGTTACAGAAAAAGTGGACGCTCCTTCCACACCGCAGCTGAAAACCTGTATGATCAGAGCGGGCGGAGCTGCGATGGCGCAGTTTCTGTTTCACCAAGTCCGCGGACACAAGCTCGCCTCATCGGGCTCGTCCCGTCATATTTAATGACTTATTTCACTGTAATACTAATAATGTTATTATTATTATTATTATTATTATTATTGTTGTATTATGCAGCTGGAATGACCGGCTCCAATCCGTCATCAAAATCCATGAGGTTAGCTCGACTCTGAAGCTTTGATTCTCTGACTGCCAGACGGACGTAGCCTGTGACTGACAGCTCGCCTACAGTATAAACAATTAAATGGCAAACGCTTTTAGTTAGCTTATTGAATCCTCTTTTTAAAAACATATGTTTTTTTTGTTTTGATATTATCGTTAAATCAATGAGCTAACTCGGAGCACTTCGCCAGCGGTGACTCTCCTCCCAGGGGATGCTGAGCTCGCACATATCTGTTCTATATATAACTGTTATATCGCATTTTGCAAAGAAACTGGTCTGGGGGATATCGCGTTTTGTGAAAAAATAAATTTTGTAGTAGGCCTAAAATGTTCATTCTTAAATTGTGTTAATGGCAGCAATTCACATAGATAAGGGTACATCTGAACAGTGATTTCCAATCATAAAATCCAAATGTCAAAAAATGGCGTTTATCGCGTTTTGCAACGAAACTCTTCATTTCTTCTTACCACTTTTATATTTCATGAAACCCTTCCCTCTTATTTCATCACACTCTACATCACTTTTGATGGTGCAGTCAGTGACAAGTTCTTCTGTATAAATGAATCCATGTTACTTTGCTTGTGTGAAAACAAGCAAATGAAAAAGGATATGAGTGTCAACTTCAATTTTGATCATAATCTGTGGGTGTTTCTCAATTCTTATTTGAGCATCTCCGTTTCCTCTCCTCACTTCCTTTCCTCGCCTCTTAGCTCCACCCCCTCGAGGGAAGGACGCAAGGAAAAGATGTGTGGATAGAGTGATTGAATCAAGTGAGAGATATATCCTCACTTCCTTTAGCATCACTTCAAAGTGTCGTAATGAAAACTGAACACAACTGATTTTGCTTACACATCAGAATTCTTAAAGATTAGAGATGAATATTTGTATTCTAAATGGGTTTAACCGTTCACAAACAACAAATTTGTATGTATTTTTTAAAATGTTATAATATTAGCAATGAATTATTAACAGGTATTATTAACTGCATTTTATATGTGCTTAATAGTACATTACAACAAAATTAAAGGAGCTGTTGAAGCAGCACACATTAACAATAACTTGATGCTTATTATTCACAGTAATGTATCCAAACAGCAAATACAAATGTGTTTGGACCAGCATGCTGTAGCACACTGAGACAGAGCAGCAGCGTTTTAGAATGAAAACAGCCTCTCCAGCGTGTCCAAAACGCTCCGTTTCCGGGGCTCGAAAACTCCGGCGTAGTGTGGACGGATGGCGTAACCGTAGCAAATATTACGTGTTTTAAACGAAAAAGCATTAGTGTAAATGGGGCCTAAATGTAACTCTATAAAGGATCTGGTGCATTTTGTGATCTTCTCAAAGAAATCCTAATCTGTGGTGTCCCATTGTTTTCTGTAGTTTCAACTTCCTGGCATACTGTGGAGGACACGTATCGAGCTCCTCCTGTTGATCGCTCCATCCTGCCAACTGCACCCCGTGCAGCACGAGAGCCAAACGTCGACCGTTCTCGACTGCCCCGCAGCCCGCCTTACACCGCCTTCCTCGGTAACCTGCCCTACGATGTCAGTGAAGAATCCATCCGAGACTTCTTCAGGGGCCTTGCGGTCAGTAAGATCATCTGCATCTTTACACACAAGATGTTTAGATAATATGCAAGCATTTTCACAATTGTTTTGCAGAGAATGTTTGCTTTAGCATTTGACTAATGCAGATTGTGTGTAACTGTATGCGTTTTGTGTGTGTGTGTTTTCAGATTAGTGCAGTACGCTTGCCAAGGGAGCCAAATAACCCAGAGAGACTTAAGGGTTTTGGTTATGCTGAATTCGATGATATTGAATCACTTTTGCGTGCTCTCAGTCTAAATGAAGAGGTACGTTTTTAATCAAATTTAAACTAAATACATTTGTTTGTTTGTTTGTTTGTTTGTTTTTTGTTTTTTTTTGCGCTGTTACTTTTTTAACTGAACTGTTTATTAAATTTGTGTAGAATCTTGGTAACAGACGTATCCGCGTGGATATCGCAGATCAGTCCAATGACAAAGGTGAATGGATAATATGCAAACTTTGTCAGACTGTATTTGGTTTTGTGAGAATGTTTTTCTCGACTGAAGTTATGTCATGTCTCTTCAGAGAGGGACAGTGGGATGATGTCAGGGCGTGACAGGGATAGAGATCGTGGACGTGGCATGGATAGTGGTCCTGATAAGACGGATTCTGATTGGAGAGCACGGCCAAGCTCAGACCAGGATGATGGCCCACGCAGAGACGACGGATTTGGGGACAGTAAGTCAGACAGATGCACAGTGTATGTCATGCAAAAAACAGGTCATTTTTTCATAAGTTTTAAAATTAGTATTAAAATTAAATTCACCTAATCCAATTTGTGACTTGTGTAAAAATAAGTTGACTATAAAATAAATATATTTTATAGTTTGTACATTTTTAAATAATATTATTATTATTATTTTTAAGAAAATATTGTAAGGGAAAAAAAAAAACGTGTCTCCTGCAAGACCTTTTGACTTCTATTTCGACCTTTTTATCAATATTGTTGTCAATATTGTTTGCATAGTGCTTGTTTATTAAGAAACTTATGTTTGAAAATTATATATTGTAATCTTTATTACCAATGTTGCTATAAATGTAGCCGATGCTGCTGAATTGGCATTAATAAAGACATGCATGCATACATTAAAATATTATAATTTCACCAAAGTGTTCATGTCAAAACCCCCTGTCCATTAAACATTTTATTAGACTAATTTGTCTTCCCTATTTGTCAAAGCAGACTTTCATCAAATAAGTTTGTTTGTTAATTTTGCTTGATGTATATCAGGGTCTTAATTATGCTGTATTTGCTAGTCAGTGCTTATTATCGATGACATGCTGTTGTCTTTTTGCAGAGTCGCGTGACCGCTTCGAGTCAGACCGGTTTAGAGATGGTCCACGGCGTGATGATCGTTATGAGAGTGGCCGAGATCGCTTCAGTGGTAGAGATCGCTACGATGACAGGGATAGAAAAGATCGTTTTGATGACCGAGACCGAAGGGATCGCTACGACGACAGAGGCAGCAGAGACTTCGATCGTGGAGGTTGGCTGACACAAAATTCCCAATTTTATCATGTGAAGTCTACCATGAATACTAGTTACATTTTTGGTGTGCAGGCATATTGCTATTTGCTTTGTAACTAATTATTTGTTCATGTGATTGTGTTAGGTTTTGATTCACGTGGTGGAGGACGTCGGGGATTCAGCAGTGGCTTCAGACGGGACTATGATGGAGATCGATTTGGAGATCGTGAGGACAGGAGGGATGAAGGCAGAGAAGAGAGGGGTATGTTGAGACACTGAAGACACAACTTTTATATCAAACATGGCACCTGATTGTGTTATTTTTTTTTCATTTCAGGTCCTCCACAGAGGCCCAAGTTAAACCTGAAGCCACGGAGCATCCCAAAAGAGGAGGAGCAGAGTGGAAGCGTGTCCCCCCAGAGCAACACGACAAATACCAGCAGGGCCTCCTCTATATTTGGAGCAGCCAAGCCTGTGGACACGGCCGCCAAAGAGAGAGAGGTGGAGGAGAGGCTGAAGAAGGAACAAGACCGTCTCCAGAGACAACTGGAGGAGGACAAGAACAGGCCCTCAGAGAGACGACCACGAGACAGGTGAGATGGGCCCAATAAATGGGGTGATGTAAAACTTGCCTGCTTCATGTCTAGGCCATCATCTTGGAAACTGCACATCAGAACAAATGCAAAGGTTTACTTTGAGAACGAACAAAGGGACTAGTTTAGATTTCATTTGGATGTTTAAAATAACAGGGTAAAGAAAGAAAACATTCATTATAGATCTCATACATAACATGCAGACATTATTAAAGCCACAGAAACGGGGGGAATGTAATAAAGTTCAGGAACTTGTGGAGTCTCTCAAAGTAACTTGTGCGTAATCAAATAAAGGTAACTGAAGGATTTCAATGTTTTGTTTTGTTTGTTTTTTCCCCCAGAGACCCGAGTTGGAGAAGTGAAGAGCCACCTAAAGAACGACAACACACAGGAAGTGAATCCTCACATCCTAAAGGTAATACACTAACGTTCTTGGTAGAGACTTCATCAAACTTTGTCAATTACCAGTGAATTAGTATTTTTATTATTATGACTAATAATTAATAAGTTACATATTTTAGATCCAGTTGAAAATTTGTATGAAACATTGGATGCAGTCCTAAAGCAACCCTGTAAAAGTGTTACTTTAGCATTCTTTAATAAAGTGACATACTCCATACTACATACTCCATAATGCTGTACAGAAATATTCCACTGTTTTCATGTAAAGCACAAAGACAAGAAACAAAATTACTGAATGAAAAAATATAAATGAAAACTGAAAAATTTTAGTTTCACTCAACTGAAACCACTGCTGTTTCTTTTTTTTCTTCTTTTTTTTGTAATTTTCACAAGCCTGCTTGTTTGTTTGTTTTTCATTGTGTTACACACAGTTATTTATTTTGAAAAATCCTGTAAACCTGTAGCCATTGTAATTGTTTTTCCTACTATGAAAGTAAATGGTTTCAGGTTTCCAACTTCTTTTTTTTTTTCCTTTTTTTTAAAAATATCGTTTGTGTTCAACTAAGTAAAGAAACTTATAAATGTTTGGAACCACTTAAGGGAGGGTAAATGGTAAATGTTCATTTTTGAGTGAACTATCTCTTTACTAATGGTGATATGTGATGGTGTCTATAATGATCACTAAAATACAAAAAAACTATTTTTTATTGCTACAAATATGTTGACAAAACAATCACACAATGACTTTTTAAATTGAAAATTCCTACCAGTAGTGAGCAAAATGTAGTAAAAGCCATGTTTTTGTTGTTCAGGATCTAGGTGTCAAGATGATGAACATTCAGAGAATGAAGTCTTCAGTGGCCAGGAGAGCGAGCCGATCTCTCCCACATCTCCATCACCCACTTCCAGTCAGGGAAGTCTCCCACTGAAAGTAATGCCAGCTCCTCCGCCTAAAGAAAATGCCTGGGCCAAACGCAGCTTGGGAGGCGGAGCTAATGAGAAGGAAGCACCGCCCTCGGCAACCACCCCTATCAATAAAAGTGCTCCCAGACCCAACAGGTGGGATTTTTCTCACATAGTTATGGAAATACAATTATACAGTTGAAGTCAAGTTTATTAGCCCTCAATTTTTATTATTATTATTATTTTTTTATTTCAAATATTTCCCAAATGATGTTTAACAGAGTAAGGAATCTTTCACAGTATTTCCTATAATATTTTTTAGTATACTATAAAAGTCAATATTAATAGCCCCCTTAAGCATTTTTTTCCCGATTTGTCTACAGAACAAACCATTGTTTGTTCATACAGTGACTCGCCTAATTCACATAGTTAAGCCTTTAAATTGCACTTAAAGCTGAATATTAGTGTCTTGAGATATCTAGTAAAATCTAATGTACTGTCATGATGGCAAAGCTAAAAGAAATCAGATACTAGATATGAGTTATTAAAATGAGAATGTTTAGAACTGGTTGAAACAAATCTTCTTTCCATTACACAGAAATTGGGGAGAAAAATATACAGGGGGGCTAATGATTCAGGAGGGCTAAAGGCTGATATATACTTCTGCGTCAAGCGTACACGCATGGTCCAGCGCAGCCTTCGTGCAGTCACATAGTCCTCGCCGTGGCTGATGCGGATTCACACCCCTCAAAAAATTTTACTTGGTAGCTGTTATCAGTGTGGGTGCTGCTGAGAGCCACAAGCCCGATGGAGCGAGTGATTACAAGTGTCGAGTCCAGTGAAGGAGCTCCAGATGGAAACTGTTGTTTTGTGTTTGCCTTATGATTAAAGTTGTTGCACATCCTCCGGTTCCCGCCTCTGACAGAGCAGGTTTTAGGTATTTGTACATTTGAGATGGCGTTCAGAAAAAACAAAACACCTGCGAAGAAACTCAACACAGGAACGTAAAAAAAACCTACTGCCAGCCAGCTTTTCGGAAGTGTTATTGCAGAGCAACACAAACAGCATGCAGAAGTATAAATGCACGACTGCGCAAGGCAGGCGCTGTGGGTCATGCCGTACGCTCTGCGCAGAAGAATAAACCATCCTTCATAAATGTGACTTTTAACTGTAAATGTAAACACACACTGACAAGGCCAAGTCACAGTCTCTGTTGTGTATTGTTTACATAGGTCAGCGGATGAGAGAGTATCAGGCAAGGGTAAAAGTCTTCACATTAACAATTTAACAGAAGTGACAAGAACTTGTGTGCTTTTTGTTCACCTGTCCTTTGTTCTGTTTGCTAGATGAAAACCGGGTTGATGGTGTTAGAAGGGATAAAGTTTTGCCTGCAGGAAGAGGAGGGGGTGGAGGAGTTGGGAGAGGAGGAGGAAGCGTAGGAGGAGGAGTAGGCAGAGGACGAGGAGTTGACTGTCCAAATAAAGAGAAACGAAGAGAACCTGCCGACAGGCGAGGATGATTTAACTAAACTGAATTTGTCATCCACTTTATCAATTCACATGAATGCATTGATAACACTCTATATGTGGATCAGTATCAAATTCTGTTGTAAGTTGTAGGGTAAAAAAAAAAAAAGGACGTTCAGTGCTTTTTACTATGTAGATTGATCGAATCAACTTAATTTAAAAAAAAAAGAGGATAAGGTCAATTTTATTCACGTTTTTAAGCTCGTTTTTAGATTTTGAACCATGTTATTGACGAGACAATTTAAAGTGTCCAATAAGTTCCTTTTTTTTAAAAAAATTATTATTATTATTTTATTTTTATTTTTTCCCAACATGGAACTGATTGGTTAGCATCCACTCTTTTAAAGCAGTTTTTCCTCTGCCGAGGAAGGAAAAACAAATTTAGGTCGATTAAACAGTGAGTGTACTTTATTTTTAGTTTGGGCTGAATTACCGTTTTAAGGAGTTGCAAAATGATTTATTTAGCTTTATTAATAGAAAATTTGCAGTTGTTATTATTTGGTAAGTTTACCAGTGGAGCAAAAGAGCTGGATTTTGTTTTCTATGATGGCAACAAAAAATAGTTTTAAGAATTTTTTAAAGTTTTTTTTAAAGGAACTATTTTAAACCATTTTATGTGTTAATTGACAGGAAGGAGGTCAAGCGTGACAAAGATCCCAGAATAGCCTCTGAACCAAAGAAGTATGAAGAGAGCGCTCCTCCTGTGAGTAATTCACGTGGTCTTGACCCCTCAGGGAGAATTTCTGAAAGAATTTTTAGTGTAATCTAAGTTAAAAGAAATATTTGACCTGCAAAAAAATTTTATTGTTAGAAACTTGGTGGTGTTCATCTGACTGGGACTTACTCAGAAGCAAAAACATGGTGCTGTGACTTGCCCATCACAAACCTTTTTTTAATGTCCCTGCAGAAGTTCAGCTCTGCAAGCAAGTACGCTGCCCTGCTAATGGACGGAGACCAGGGAGAAGAAGGTGAAGGAGAGGAATGAACAAATAGGAAGGATCAACTACTACAGAAACACACAAGAGAAAATGAGCATGATCAAATTAGAGTTCCCTCATGCTGAGTGAATGGCCACAGTGCTGTTTCTGTCACATTTATGGAAATTTATAAAGGTATTCCTGAAACTGGCCCATTTTAATAAAAAATAAATAAAAATAAAAACAAATCAGTGCAGTGAGTAGATGAATGCATTCATACATGTAGACATTTAAAAATCATTGTTAATTTGAAAGTCATTGTTATAAATAATAAAAAAAGTATGTAAGATACTGTAACTTGTCTCTGAATTTCTCTTTTTGGTTGTTATCAGCGTTTGTAAACTATGGAGCCAGATTAGTCTCAAAAATTATATATTTTCAAAGTATTCATCCATAATTCACATTAATAAAAATTCAATTCGTAAATTCAAAACATGATTCAGAAATGGACAAATCCAATTCGAAAATTCAAAAAACGATTATAAAATACACACATCCAACTCGTGAATTCGAAACGATTCAAAACTACACATCCAATTTGTAAATTCAAAACACAATTCATAAATAGACCAATCCAGTTCCAAAATTAAAAACAGGATTCAAAAATACACAAATCTAATTCGTAATTTGAATCACAATTCAAAACTACACAAAACCAATTCATTAATTCAACACATGATTCAAAAATACACAAATCCAATTTGTAACTCAAATCACAATTCAAAACTACACACATCCAATTCATTAATTCAAAACATGATTCGAATATAGAGAAATCCAATTTGAAAATTCAAAATATGATTCAAAAATGCACAAATTTAATTTTTTAATTCTAAACATGATTTAAAAATACAAAAATCCCATTCAAAAATCCAAACACGATTCAAAAATGCACAATTCCAATTCATGAATTCAAAACACTATACAAAAATAAACAAATACAATTTGAAAATTCGAAACACTATTCAAAAATATACTAATACAATTTATTGTATTGATTGTGTTTACAAATAGTATTTTGTATATGTGAGTTATGCTGTGCATGTATGAATTTTATTTTGTAAATAGAATTTTTGAGACTGATCTGGCTCTATAGTAAAATGATGCATAATAGGATTTGCATAGATAATTTTAGTTCATTATTAAAGCTCGTTCTAATGCTAAATACACTGACGTCTTCATGTTGACCGCAGAAAACCGCAAGATAGGTTAAGTCTTATATAGCCTCAAGAAGCCGTTTCCACTTTACTTTTGTTCATTTCATCATCTCAAACCTGTATGTATTGTCATGTTCTCAAAGGGTAGGACAGTGAACTCCCTCAAAGTGCTCTCAAACCAGCGTAATGGTCCAACACTGAGGCTGTGCAGATCCTCCCATTCCCTTGGTGATTGAGTATTGAAGTAAGCTGTCCAAGACTCTTAATGCTTTTCCTTCCCTCAGAACAATATATTACTGATCGTAAAAGTCTTGACTGCTTGAAAATCCAAACTTGGACTCCATGTGTGCCACTAGAAAACTGGTTTTGTAACATATTAGAGCCATCTTCATTGAAGTTTTTGAGCCTTGTGTTTCTCAAGGTGTTTTTCACATATGTGCTTTATTGGTTGCAGTTTACGGGCTGCTTTAGGGTGGGATGCTTGTTGCATTCTTTTGTGAGGTCATTTTGTGCTGTTGGTCCATGTTTTCCCAGCTGCCTTAACTGAACTCTCTTGCCTGTAACCATTATGTTGGGATGTTTTATCCTTACAGAGCTACTGCAGCACATATAGTCCGGGTTCTTTATTTTGAGTGAAAAGATTTGATCTGTTATGACATTTCCTCATAACATCTTTGACACTCGAGATGGATTCTGGCAATGCTCTCAAGAAAGTGAACGCAACAACAGTGCTTCCACACATAAAAATGCTCCAGCGCTCTGTCAATTAAAAACACACTCTGGTCCTGTTATGAATCACATTTGATGAGAACAATGTTTTTGACGTCCTGATGGCCTTTATAAAACATGTAATGGCTCTGTGGTCTGCTGTTATGGTTTACACAGCCAGCGCTGGGTGGATTGCATGTAAATTGTTGTATTTTACTGTATACCTTTTGAAAATCATGATTTAGTTGACTTACTTTAATCAATTTCTAGGGGTATATGCACATGGAATTTTAATTTCAGTCTTTCCTTTTTTTTATTCTTCGGTCTTTCCATTATAATATTGTCACGTTTAAAGTCTGATTTCTTTAAAAATCTGTGATCTTCACTGCCTGATAGATGTATGATATAAAGTGGGTCTCAGATCGGACAAGAAGCTCTGCATTAAATCACGTTTCCCCCACCATGTCTTTAAAATATGACAGTTTATTTTTCTCTAGTATTTTCAGTGGAATTTCTGCTACTGACTGTGCTAGTACTTACACAGTCTTTCATCTTGTTTTATGTTTGAGCAGCTGAATGAATGCTTAAAGTCTATTTAACTGAGTGTATTGTAATTACATTACAACATCAATGGCGTAGAGCGGAGGTGCCCAAACTTGTTCGAAGGGCCAAATATCAATGATAGCCGTGGGCTGAAGATAAATCTACCTAACTATTTTACATTAAAGTTGCCATGGGTAATTTCCTAATTTATATTATTCTTTCATAATATTAAAAAATTGATAGAAAACATTACTTTGAATCATATTAACTAATGCAAATTCACCCTTTAAATGATACTTTATTACAGTAAAAACCTTATAACACAGACAGTGGAGTTCAACGGTGAATACATTAGTCAAACAGAATCTGCCTTTGCCTTGATTCACTCACCAAAGTCTCTGCATTGTCCTCTGTGCTTCGTATGTACATCTTTAACAAAATCTGATTCATTTACACCATTTAAATTGAAACATTTAGATAGATTTTTGTAGCTTAACAGTAAAACAAACAAATAAAAGGGTACGTTAAATTTGAAATTACATTCTCAGATGGGATGGCAGGCCAAATCAAAGGTTACCATGGGCCAACTTTGGCCTGCGGGCCCTTGTTTGAACATCTCTGCTGTAGAGGAACCTTATATAAATTGAAAATAGTCACGTTAAGATTTCACCATTGGCTGAAAATCACTAGCTGCACATATAGGCTAGCCCATTCAGAAGTATGGGTAGTTAGTATTAAATCATGGTATAACATGCTGTAAGATTTTTAGAAAGGGAGATAAAACTATAAATTATTCATGTGAATATGAAATCTTGTAACCATAAACAGGTCAATGTAATCTCGTAACTTAATTTTTGCATCACATGTAGGCTAACCACAACATTTGTTTTATTCAAATATATAGATTTAATATTTGTTTCCAATTAAGTTATTGAAAAAAAATCAGATGAGTTTTGCAGTTGCAGTATTTATTACTACTCTCATTAACACCAAGAACGATGACGTGGTTTTAATTGTTTACGCGCGCTTTTTTCCTGTCTCCTGCTCCTTTAAGCGCGATCTCGTTGAAGTAAGATTTTGTTAGGACGTTATGAGATTAATCGTTCAGAAAGTGATCACTACTGTTGTTCTGTAGTCTTAGTGGTTTTCCTTGTCAAATTCAGAACGATATATATTTAAATGTGTGAACAAAAGTAGCTAACTAACTTTTTTTATAGAGATGGTTTCGTTAGCTAGCATGTTAATGTACTTTACGTCAATGCTAAGCGACTAAATTCTAGCTAGCGTTTTACTATCAACAAGTTTTTTTTTTTAAATCTCCCCACAATTCGTGTTTATTTGTGGTGAATTATATTTTAATAGTTTAACGTGTGAACACAATACAGGGAGGCATTTGAAAGACTTGCTTGTGAGGCCAGAAGCAGGTATGTGACATTGAGTCTTGTGTTTTCAGCCTCTCGTGACAGATGGAGAGCTGTGTGTGTGTGTGTGTGTGTGTGTGTGTGTGTGTGTGTGTGTGTGTTTTCTGCTGTGTCAGGTGCACGTATGTGTGTGTTGTTTCTGTTGTCTGCTGAACGACAGTTGGTGTTTAACTGGTGGTCTGTGAACACAGAACCTCAAAAACTAGCCCAAAATCAAATATGTATTGGTATTAAACAAATATTTATTCTTAAGACTATTAATGTAGCGTTTCCAGTTTTTCCACTTGCTAGCTATGTGTGAGTTCACTTGGCTTGTGTGTGTAGTCAGATATTTAAAACAATTAGTGTAACTTAAGTCATAACATAAGTCAAGAAGTTTGTATAACTACATTGATTAATTTTGCAGTGTTTGAGTATGATAGTAAAAAGTTAGGCCAGTGGTTCCCAAGCTTTTTTCACCAAGTACCACCTCATAAAAAAATTGTCTCTCTAAGTACTACCATAATAACCGGTATTGAAGTACAGTAGTTTAGTAGGCCTAATTAAGCAGCTACAGCACTGCACAGTTCAAAAACAAGGCAGATTAATTCTTCTAATCAATAATATTTATTATTGGCAGCCACTTAAAGGTTTAACCTATTAAAATCAATTTTACTGATCACATCAGTGTTATCGTGCACGTCAAAGACTTAAAAGTGTGTTTATTTTGTTACTTTAATTATTTATAGATTCCTCCGCTTACCACTAGAAGGAAGCTGTATGTCAATGACAATTGGAGCTGAATTAATTTGTTATCTAGATTTTTTCTTCTCAAAATATGCCTGGTAAGATTATTTATACTATATCAACTATTGTTACACTGAATTACTGTAAATCATGTTATAAAGATGTGATAACCGCTATGTTGTGCTCAGAAAAGGTAGCGTGATGGCACATTTTAAAGTATAATCTACCAATTAAACCTGTATTACAGTTATCATTTGATCAAAAAAAAAAATATATATATTTTTTTAAATCCTCTTTTCCTTTTGACGCTATTACAAATTAATGAAAAGTGTAATATACTTTTTTGGACAAATACTAAATTTATCTTGAGAAAAATAGCTACCAAATTTAGGGGGAAGCAGGCAGGGTTTAAACAAATGTTGTGTTATTAAATATTCCCTAACGTATGTGTTGCAAAGTTTTAGTGTTTCTCTTTTTTTACCCTGAACTTTGTCACACTTTAAATAAAAAAATACCAGTCATCTATATATTTTTTAAAAATTTGTCACATTTAATTAATTAAAACAGCTTTGTATGTAGATCAGGGTGTCCGCAAGGTCTTAAAGTATTAGAAGTTGATAAATACATTTAGAGAAATGTAAGGCCCTTAAAAAGCATTAAAATCATAATCTTTGATTATTGGGATGTTGTGTTGATAAAATCCTGCTAGATTTGACATAACACTGCTTTGTTTATATACTGCAGTAACCAGGGAAACACCGTCATTCCTGGTGTTCTATAGGCGCCACCTGCTTTATTAGCATTTTTAATCAGTATAGTCAGTATAGTCAAAGGTATTGAATCTATCCATCTATATATGTGTGTGTGTGTGTCTGTGTGATGATTTTTCTACCTCAAAATGCTTTCATTCCACAGATCTTTAATAATACATTGGGATATAACCTTCTTACAAAAACTTGCTGGTCCTTCTCATCCAGCTTTCCCTTTGTCCATTATGAACTTCATTATGAATGGAATATTATCCGCGGACAAGTTTTTTTTGTGGTTTCATGTGCTCTACAGTAACTTATTGAGTATTACACCCACACATGCAGATGCGAGGCGAGTGCTGCACGGACCGAGCGGATGTGAAGAAGCAAGAACAGATGCTTTGTTCTCTTATTCTGCCAATGAAAGATGGAGATGAGGAGTAACAGAGGGCCAAACGCTGCTGTCCTGGGAACTTAAGGTGTGTTTATGCATGTGTGTGTGTTTGAGAGAAGGCTCCCTGTGGGTGCGCAGGGCTGGAGTGCCAGAGAAGAGGAAGGGTCTGACGTAACCCTGCCAAAAACAGCTGCGAGTCGGAGGAGGGCGTTACATTACTGTGCATGTGAGGGGCAAGAGACTGTCAGAGGGAGGACACCCGAGAGACGCCGAGAGGGACACTTTGGAAGTGGGAGAGGATGTGTGGAAAAGAAGGTGGGAGAGACATGATTTTGTGTAAGAACCGAACGCTGAGACGTTGAGGAACAAGAAGCAACCTGGACTGGAGATTAAGGAAAGCAGGGGCTAAGAAAGTGTGAGAGGAGAAGAAAAGGAGATCTCAGGAAGAGTAAAGCAGAAGAAGGATAATGGGGTGTATCTTCAGCAAGCAGCAGTGGGTTAAAGAGACAAATTCTCAACCTTCGGACCCCCCAAAAACACGAGACCATGCAGAGGATGCAGAGATTCTCAGTTTGACAGAGGTACGAGTGTGTTTGTGTGTGCGCATGTGCACGTGAGGTCATGTATAGGTGAGAAGACCTTCAGGGATTGATTACACTGCCTCTCCTTCACTGTTTATATTTTTATGCTGTAATTTTTTTTATATTTGCCATATTTAGAGTCAGGTGTGTTCAAATAGGAGTCTCTTGACCTTTGGTGTCCATGAAGAACATATGCAAAACTGTATTTTTTACTATTGATTCATTTGTAAATGAGTTATAAAATTAAGTTATTTTGATATTTCTTAAAAGTAAATAGAGTTTAGAAAGTTTATAATACGGTAAGTTTTGTATTGTTTTATGTCACAAACTTTAAAAATGTTGTAGTTTAATATAAATTGAATGTAGTTTAATATAAATCAAAATAAAATATACTTATAAATGTTCATATAAAATACATGTATATTTAATTTAGCAATAAATGGGAGATTAAGTGTTTATTGTTACTTCATTTATTCTAAATAGCTTTATAAAAAATAAATAAATGTTTTATCCTTATTTTATACAGTTTAAAAGGATGCCAGTAATGCTAATTTAGCTTTATAAATGATGTATTAAAAATGTCATTTGTACACACTTTGTCATTTTAAGAGACCACTCTATTCATACTGTTGTTGTAAAGTTATATAAAGTTAAAAGTTGTTGTAAAGTTATATATATATATAATATAAATATATATATAAAATATAATATTAATTATTATGATATTATTATTATTATTATTATTTTGTTAAGATATGTATTATTATGAAGTTTTGTGCATTTACACTCGTTTTCCTAGGTTGGCTCGGTCTATTAGAGAATGTTTCTGATATGAAAGTGTAGGTTGTTGTTACTGCTTGAGATGCAGTTTAATATATCCTTTGGGCAGTTGTAAATTGAATGTGTCTGGCTTCCGGTGTCATCGGCCTCCAGTTATTTTTAGTTCTACAAAGCAGCATGTTACATGGCTTGATATAATACACCAGTATTTCCTCTTACCTACTATTATCATGTAATGTTTTGATTATAATCACACTGGTTTATAGCACAAACAGTTTTACTGCAATTGCCTTTTGTTATTCTCTTGGTTGTTTCCTAAAAACAAATGAATACAAATCTTACACAATGATAGAAAACAACTTATTTCCACTTTAAACAAAAAGTCTTATAGTGCAACTGAAATATGAAATGAACATAAAGCTATTATTCACAGTCAGGATGAAAATAATCTAAAAGGATATTCCTGTCAGTGAGCATTCCTCCACACACAAACACTCACAATCACACTTCCATGTCCATCACTGGGCGACAGCTTGACTCTGGGGTCAGACAGCTTTAGTATGTTATGTGGCTTTAAAAGACTAGCCCATAGAATGGAAGACGAACCTCTTCAGAGATCTAAATGCACCTAAATAGAATATTTCCACTCCACATAATGTGTTTTTAGCAAGTGACAAACACTTGCTGAGCTCTTGACATAAAATAAAGCTCGAATATTTTCCATAACCACTGGCAAATCACAGCCATGCAAGCATAGACACAAACACGTACGTTTCCTAGGGATCCTGTGGTCAGAAAGACTGGTTAAAAATAGACAGAGGAATTCTGGGATGGTGGAGGCAATACCTCGGCCTTCCCGTCCCACCTGCTCCCGTCTGCTCCTGTGTATGACTGAGTGTAAGAGAGTTACTGTTGGCACCTAAACTCTATTTTAAAATGTGTAGCAGATAAACATTGAATTTCCCTCTCTCTCCCTGTCATACAGCCTGTGTTCTTGACATTGGAAGAATTCTCATAATCTAAACAGAGAGTTCATTTTGCACTCTTCAACACAGCAGTACTGAGAAGACATGAGGAGAAAGCTGTCTGTGTGTGTTGGAAATGTGGAGGGAAATGCTTGATCCATGAGCCAAACTTTGGCTGCAGAAAGCGAGAGAGAAAGAATGAAGGGTGGAGAGCTGAAAAAGTGCTTATCGGTTTAAGCTGTTTAAAAAGAAACGAACCATAGTTGACACTTTATGAGCGTTTTACATGTGACACCTGGCTGTGACAGGCTCTTACTGTATGTAAACGAACTCTAGGAATGGTACTATTGGTGTAGTTGATGAATGAACAGCTGTACGTGTTATTTAAAAAACATCATATGTGTCTATGGGACAGATGTATTTTGCTTTAAACTTTAGACATGTTTTTTTAAAGATGTTATACAAAACACTTGAATTAGTATCCTAATATCACAGCCAGTGTTTACTTCCCATGTGCAGCCTGTAGGTGGCAGCATTGTCTAGTAGATAAACCTTTTACTGTCAAATAAACCTAACCACGAGTAATGAGGGTCTACCTATTACCTTTTACACATTTTGAGTCAGTTCGATTTTTTTAAAGCTTTTTTTTTTCAGCAAACACATTATTTTGATCAGAAGTGGTGTTTAAAAATTTTAAAAAATGTTTAACAAATTAAATTACTTTAACTTTGTACTAAAATTTGTTTTGTTGAAGTATTTGTACACTTTTAAAGCAGTGAAATCAACCAAAAATACTTTAGAAATGTCAACAATCACAAGTCTAAGTTTACTTTATTTTTGTGAAATACTCCAAACAACTAATGATTTATAAAACTAATAATTGGAGATGCTCGGATTAATCGGCCCGAGATCAGTATCAACCAAAAATTAAATTTAATATCTCGATCGATACTTGCTGATCTTATGAACTGGTCGCAAGTGTTTGTGTTAGTTGGAGAAGAGTGTACTTGAATGACTTGCATTTATTTAGGCCCTTTTACATGTAAGAACTATTGTTAAAAAGTACTGGTTTTGACAATATAAGTTCACTTAAACCTGGCTGAAAATATTAAAATAATTGTTTTTAAAAACTACAAATTATATTTCTTAGCATAAATATTTAGTAATATACCTTATCGTAATTTACTTATTGCAATAAACAGTAGTTTATAGGCCTATTTCCTTTTAGTTAAGAAGTAATGGACTTATAGGTTTGCATTTTAGCTTCTTATGTATTAAATATGTGCTCCAAACTTTTTCTTGATTGAGACATGTTGAATTCTTCCTCCATCATTTGCAATGTTTCCATATTGCATCGTTAGTCATATTTCTTTCCATTTTTTTTATCTGTGCTATATATTATTTTCTGTAAAGCTGCTTCTAACCATGACATGTTCACACCTAAATTATAAGAGACGTGTTTATGGGTTATATGCAGGATCCTTAATTTATTCTCTTAGGTAATGTGCTTCAAGTATTAAAAAGCATGAAGCATCAGAATCTGTACTCTGTATCGGTGGATCATCATGACGAGAAACCGGTACACGGTATCGCCTGCAAAAATCCTGATCGGAGCATCTCTACTAATAATAATAACAATATGATATATTATAATATATTCACCAATGAATTCAGAAAAAAACACAAAAAGTATTGATCACGATCATCAAATTTCAACAATAATATCAAGAAAATAATCTGCATAAAAATTCAGCTTTAACATCAGAGACATAATTTAGAGCTATTTTTCCAACACTTTTGAACGAGTACATTCAAATCTTTTGCACATTTTTTATCATATAACCATCACAACCATTTCAACAACAATCAACATGCTATAATTTACAGCAAAGTTTACATTCTAGTGTTTAATAATAGGGTTTTGTTATATAAAAAGAAAAGTACCATAGATTTTCATTTGTGAACTACATTAGTAACATCAACAATGAACAACACTTTCAAGCATTTTCTTTTTTAAATTTAGTTAAATCTCTTAATCTCAGCATTTACGAACATGTAAACTAACACGAACGTGAACATTTGTGACAACTCATTTTAGTTTATTAAATCCTATGAAAATAAATTGTTAGTCGATTAACTGTGTTAGAAAATAAGACCTTTAACTCACTTTGTTCATGGCAAGTTCAAGTTTTCATGGGGAAAATGTCAGTTTTGTAGTAGAGAGATCTCATTCGACCATCTTACATAATATCTGCTCATTGCGCCATAAACAGTTCCATCATCACAATACTATTCATCAATACAAACATACATGGCCTGCAGTGCGTGAGTGATTGATTGATGCTCTTCATCTGGGAATGTGTGGACATGTGTGCTCAATGCGCTTTAATATCAGGCTCATTGCTGGCAGATGTGTTTGGTTTTTGTTCTTGCCAAATGTACATGCAAGAATCTCACGATATAAATGTATTTGTGAGCATATATATATGCTACTGATTAATTTCGATGTCTTTTTTGTGTTTGCGTGCATATGTAGTTAGAGAAAATGGGTTCTCACTGCTTTAAAGAGAGGAACTTCAAGAAGAAACACCACTGTGCTGTTTGCAGACAAACGCTCGACAGTCTCGGCATGTACTGCAGAGGTAAAGCAGTCTTTTACTATTTTCACTTTATTTTCTTTGTTTTATTTAATATTTTTGACTCATCTCCTAACTCTGACAGGTAGATCACTTTTAATATAGATAACGCAATCGGTTTAAACATTTATATGCTTGTAACTGGATTACATTCTCAGAATACAGGTACTTTTGCACGGATTACCCGATTACAGTCACAATGAAAATAAATAAATTGAGTGTGCCTAATTCTCTTTTCTCCTTCATGAATTCCATTCAGGAAAAAAATCCTCCAATATTTCACATCGTTTAGTTGTGACTATTAAAAAGAATATTTTTTATGAATTGTTTTTTCAAAGGTGTTGATTTCTCAAAAGCTGTATGTAGAGTTGTAAAATATTCTAATGAAGAGTTGTAATAAAAATATTAAAACATAATTCAACTTAAATCTGCTTTTGCTTTTAATAACTCATCATTTGTAAAATAATGTTTGCTTTTCATTTTAGAAACTGAATGAAGCACTGAATCAAAAACTGATTCAAATCTAACCAAGACCTTGTAAATCAGAATCAAACTGCATCGAATCAGCATGTCTAAATCAATATCCAGCCCTGCTGTTCACATTTCACAATATAGAATCTCATGGAGGGCGCCACGGTGGCGTAGTGAGTAGCACGTTCGCCTCACAGCAAGAAGGTCGCTGGTTCGAGCCCCGGCGATCCCCATTGCGATATCGATGTATTACAAACAATATATTGTTCAGCCCTACTTCCAACTAGCGATGTCATCGTGTTTTTTAAATTTTATTATGAATTAAATTGGGCAGTGCGGTGCTGCGTTGGGTAGCGCTGTCGCATCACAGCAAGAAGGTCACTGGTTTGAGCCTTGACAGGGTCAGTTGGCATTTCTGTGCGGAGTTTGCATGTTCTCCTTGTGTTCGATTGGGTTTTCTCCGGGTGCTCCGGTTTCTACCACAAGTCCAAAGACATGTGGTATAGGTGAATTGGCTAAGCTAAATTGTCTGTAGTGTATGTGTGTGAATGAGAGTGTATGGGTGTTTCCCAGAGATGAGTTGCAACTGGAAGGGCATCTGCTGTGTAAAACATATGCTGGATAAGTTGGCGGTTCATTTCGCTGTGGCAACCCCAGCTTAATAAAGGGACTATGCCGAAAAGAAAATGAATGAATGAATTAATTAATTAAATTATGTTTATTAATTAGTTTCCTCATGGCCACCGTTGGCCACTCTGTTTTCCAGTTTTAATATCCTACTAGGAAATTCTGTGTTCAGACTGCATCCAAATATGACACACATTCATAATGTACATGTAAAATATGTATTAATGTCGTCACATTTTCCCTTGCAGAATGTAAAACTGCAGTGCATAAGAAATGTGAGGAAAAGGTAAGATTTTTCTCTTGTAATTAAGTACAGTATATATGTATAAACTTTGGATTAAAGGATTAGTTAACCTAAAACTGAAAGAAGATACTTATAATTGCTCAGTAAACGGTAAGTTTTTATTTTGGGGTGAAGTATTCCTTTAACAGTGATTAGCTGTTTGAATATGACCAATAACTGTGTCCTTGTAGCAAGCTCTCATCTTTGACCTCAGTGGCTATTGGTCTTGTGACGTGTGTCGCACTCAAATATACTTCAAATAGCACTAATTCAGATGAGTTATGAACTCTGGTTATCTCTGGTATTAATAGAAATTGCGATCAGTCACCGGATGCCTTCAGTACATTACACAGATCTACACCAGTAAATCCACACGCTAGACCACAGCTGTTCTTCTCTTTCTCTTTTTATCTGTCTCAGTATCTCCTGTACTTTTTTTTATTGTTTTCTTAAAGAGCAAAAAATTATTATGTAACAGTTTTCAGGCTTCTCTTAAGTTTAATTTATTTACTTAATAAGTATGTAAATGCCTTTCCTGAACTTAAAATGCCATATGTCAAAACAGTACAGCCACAATTAGTCATTTCCAAATGCATGCTGGAGAAAAAGGTGATTAAAACTAAAATAAAAATAAAAAATAAAAAAATCAATATTCAAATTACTAGTTAAGCTTTACTAATTGGTATCCAAATCAATAATAAAGATTAGAATACGCAGAGTTTTCAGTCTTATGCTTGACTTTAATATCTGAAATTTATAATGTCAAAGCAATGCAACCTTAATTATTCATTTCTCAATGCATGGTGGAAAAAGGCGGACTGTACTGTAACACAAAACCATTTTTATTGTTTGGAAAGCTATTTAAATAAAGCACATCATGCATTTTTGTAAATTGCTTAACTTGAACAAATAGTACATAATCTACATTTTAGATTATTTTCTCCTAAAAGCAGTTCATAAAGCTGCTGAGAGAAAATTTTACAAATGATTATAGGCGTACAGTATAAGTAAAATAAAGCAAATCTTTTTTTATTATGATTATTATTATTAAAATTACATTTTAAAGTGTATATAAAAAATACCAAAAATTGCATTTATGGAACATAAATTTGTTCTTTGTTTTTTGGCCATTAAAAAAATAAAAATAAAATTATATATATATATATATATATATATATATACATACATACATAGATACATATACTGTATACTGTATAAAAGCACATTTCTACAGTGTGGGAATACAACTGAGATTAAGGTGATTGCTTTTAAAAAACTCATTGTAATCAAATGTTCTACCTTATGGACTGACACACCCATTATTGTTAAGATTTTCTCCTAAATCTTCAAGTGAGGAGCTACTTTTAATCTGTTAGATGTTTTGTGAATGTAGACCAAGTGCTGTAAATAAATAATTATGCTTGCATTGTTTCAGCATTTAAAGTTAGGCAAGACATTTGATGATGATGAAATGGTCTGAACACCAGTCATATGACACTGCAGCCTGTGACTGGTTGCTCACTGAAGCTGCTCAGCACCTGGGAAAACCACAGGTTGCTGTTGGAAGTGGTGTTTTTGAGGTCAGCAAGAGATGCTCACCATGTGGTCTATGTGGGTCCTAATGCCCTAGTATAGTGACGGGAACACTATACTGTAAATATCTTGACTCTGTGTGGTCATTAGAAATCCCAAGATAGTTTTTGTAAAGATTATTGCTGTATACAGCTGTATACATTAAAAGCACTATAAAATGCATTGGTAAAATAAAATATGTGAATACAGGCAAAAGCTTTTTTTTAGTGTTTTGTTTTACCATTTAAATAAAAAACATTTTTCAATTTAAAATACTAGATATAGTTGTTGGTGGGGATTAAAAATCTAGGTGGTTTGAAACCTAGTTAGATAATATATAGACAAGTCCAGCTACTGACTTACATTTTGAAATAACATTTTCAAGGATTTTGTTTGTCCAGATTTAACACAAACTTTATATAGATTTTCGATTTTATACAAACATTTTCTATTCTTATCGTACAGACAAAAAAGGAAGTCAGCTGGATTCAAAACCATTACCAACATTCATCAAAAAATCTGTATATTTTTAATTTGACCGAAAATGTTATGTAATACAGGTTGGAGCAACATGAGTAAATGATGACTGAAATTCTTCTTGGCATTAACTAATGGGTACTTACTTCACTTAATTACTATAAGAATCATGACCCAAAATAAAAAATTACACTAATCCAGTAAATCTGTAGACACTTTAAGCAATCTAAGAATACTTTTTAGTGCATGCCGCCTGGATTGAGAGAGCGAGAGAGGAAGCGTTGGGTGGGAGAGAGAAAAAGAGAGAGAGGATCAGAAAGAGAGGAGAGCACTGGTGTGTGTGTTTGTGTGCTATTGAAACTCTAGAAACCTGGACTCATCTGATAAAGGTACAGTCACTTTTGCTTTTTAAACAGAGGGATATTATTTCACTTTCAAAAGTTCTACACAGTGTACATTTCAATTGAAATAATGAGATTAGGTTGTGAGATAAAGATTTCTTGGCACAAAGAAAAACACTATAGAAAATAGTGAATCATCAGTGAAATCTGACACAAGAGAGATACTGTTATAAATTATTATAACAGATGATTACGGGTCTTTTATTGGTTTTATAATTTTCAGTGTGCCTGTCTGTATTTTAGCCAGGTTTTTGCTACCCGATAAAAACAGGATGCCATTAACGAACCCCTGTGTGTTTTCTTATCCCATGATGTCTTTCATCTGCACTGTAATGCGATTTGGACATGATGTTATAGCCACAGATTACTTTCAACTCCAGACGTATTGATTTCCAGCAGCGCGACAATCAATCTACACTCATATTGAGCTCTAATAATTAATAAAATGACTTTGACATCAGTTCAGGGCAGTAATGCACTGAATATTCATGGCAAAAATACTCCTACTAACAGACTCATGAGGAGGAGGAGGAGGAGGAGACACGGGGCCAGCTGATCATCTGAAATAGAGTGGTGGAAATAGTTCATAAAGCCAGCAGGCATTTCATCCGTCCTGGATGGAGAGATCAGCTGCTTTTGTTTCTCTGTCTACACGTCTCCACCTTCAGTCCACATCAGGCTATCTGTCAATAATGCAGAATATCCCTCTCCAAAATGCAGAATGATGGTCACTTTAGGCTTTTGGTGACAGATTCTCGAACGTTTGCATTAGATTTACCCCAGTTGTAAAATACAAATGGCAGAATCTAACAAAACTGCTGAGGCCGTATGCAGAGTCATGTTTGTTAGTCTTGTGTAAGTTAAAACGTGAAGTCAAAACTAATTATTAGGATGGAAGCGAGGTAACCGTGTGCAAACATGTGCACACACACACACACATACTCATGCACAGTGTTAAACAGTACCAGATGTCCACTGGTGTGATAATAACCTAATGTGGACAGAGAGGATGTCTTTAAATGGAGAGTCACCCTGTGGCCTCAAAGTATGCTGAAGTGTGTTAAAGACACTGCTGTGTGTCTCGCTTTTGGGCTCTGCTGTCTAAACACTTTAAAATCGTGAGGCTAAGATGTTTAGTTCTGTGTATTTATTTTCTACGTGCCTTCACTCATGCACACCTTTCTTTTCTTTCTTTAGGTTACTGTGCCCTGTGAAGCGGTTTCAGATCCTGTAAGTTTTGCTCATTTGTTGCTAGATCGATACAGTTGCGGCCGGAAGTTGGCGAGAATTATTTATTTTATTTATTAAATTACCCAATAAATTGCATTTTATTAATGTCTACCCCTACCTCAACCCTAAACCCAACCGTCACAGTACTGTAAAAATATAAACATGTTTTTGTAAATAATTATGGTTATACAGAAATGTCACCAAAATGATGCTATATTGATGTGCGTGTCCTGAGCTGTATCCTATCTCGACTTTATCATGAGGATCACTTGCTTTTTAAAAAAAAAACTTTGACCAAATAGAGTTTGTGAGAGCCCAAGGTACATTTAAAGTCTCCAAGAAATCAACACTAACCATATGATTTTGATAGCTCATATTGATAGTTTTGTGGTGAAAAATTAATTTGTGCATTTCATTAAGAAAAAAAAATAGTTTGCTCTTCTAATCTTTAATTGAAATCTAAAAAAGCACTTCCTGTTTTTTTTTTCCAGTTTAATTGTCAGATGACCTATGTCTTAGGAATTGGGTGTGGCTAACATATTTAACCACGCTGTTCCAGCAGTCAGTTTTGATAACAAACAGAAATGTTGAGGAGGAGGTGTCTGTTAGGTTGTAATAACTCTTCCCAAACCCTTTTCCCCATATTTCTGAATGAAATGCCTACTTTACTACATCCAATCAGCTCGCTGTAGAAAAAACAAACCATGCTCACTGTTTTGTCATTTGAAGGACCATAAAAACCCCCTCTTCGGTTCAAGTCTACCTCAGAATTTTTTTGAAGCAGAAGGAGGATAAATGTAAATGAGGAGGACTTCTCTCCTCCTCAATACCCGGGTCTGAATGCAGACACAATGGATAGCTGTGCAGTACGTCTCCTGCCCTATCTATTCCAACCATTAACCCTGCCGGTAATCTGGAGGATTTTAAACATATGGCGAACACAGAAGCACAGATAGGCGACGTGTCTGAATGGTAACTCAACTGATAAAAGACAAAGTCCGCCATTCTTCAATTCTCGTACAGTTCTCTCAACAAAAAATGCTTGCTGAAGACCAACAGCTTTGCTGTATCGGGCCTGACAAAATCACAGAGAAAAACATGCAACAAATCCTGTGGATCATGGAAACAAACACATATGACCTGTGCCGTGCAGACACGGTCTCACCCAATCATTGGGTCTCACAGTTTGGCAGGTCTGCCTTGCCTTCGGAAAGCACGTGTTCTCATGAATAATTAAGAAGCAGCATGTTCTCATAGGATAAAAACCTCCTATGAATAATAATAAGAAACTGACGCATCATCACTCCACTAGCAGATTTGCGCTACATCACCGTTTTTGATCCCGTCCCAAAAATCATTTTAAACCTAGAAGATAAAATTAGCTGACAAAGGCTCAAAATTATGCAGTTTTCCCCACAATTAAAGCTAACAGGTGCTAATGCTGTCTTAACTGACGCTCAGAACACAAAAATCTGTTAAAATTTTAAAAAGTACCCCAGGGTGGCCTTTAATACCTATAATATTCCGTTTCTTCCGTTTCAATAAAAAAAAATAATAATAACGGTCACAGCTTCCGGTTCATGGGGACTTTAAACTTAAATGCATACTCAGCACATCATCTCATTTAGCAGGATCTGGTTGATACTTATTTAATCATATGAAAACCCATTTAAAGTAAAATCTCACATACTGACTGATGTGAAAATATAAATTTGAAATCTGACTCAGAAACTTTAAGCACACAGCTTCAAGACATTTTCTCAACATATTAGAAGTTTTTATTATTACAGTTTGAGTTTTTTTACAATTCTGTCATTATTTCTCAGTAATATTTTAGATCATTGATAGATTATTGTTCTGGAAAAATATGTTGCATTTATTAGTGTATGGGATTTTCAAACCACCTGTAGGACACGCTCTCTCCCTTGCCTATCGGAAAAAACGAAGATATGCCATAGCTTTCGATACTGCTATTCGGATCATTTGAAAGGCTTTTTTGATTCTCACTTGTGTCGCTTTGCATAAAAGATTCCGCTAAAGGAATAAATTGAAATGTTGTTTTATTCTGTTTTTTAATTTTGTTCTGTTGTTTTTTTAATTTAATTTAACTTCAGTTTCAATTAAGATATCAAGGTTAACTAAATCAAACCGTGGAAAAACCTTGTCAACTGTCTAAAATGAAAAAAATATTAAGTTTTAACATATGTAAATTTATTTAAGGTTTATGTTTTGTGGAGTCAAATTATAGAACAATTAAGTCGTCATTAAATTTACAAAGTGTGTTTGATGTATTCCAGATGAAACATACATACGTATATGTATATATATATTTACTCTCAATCTCTAAACTCCGCTCTCTCCTAGCCACCATTACAAAACCAGATGAACATCCCTCATAGGTAAGAGCTAATTTAATCAATTTAAAAACATTATGAATTTACGGAATAACTCACACGTAACAAGCTGTCATTAATTAGCTTGTTTTTTAACAGGTTGTTTTTTAAATCATCCTGGTTGTTGTTCAAGTAACTGAAAAAGTTGAATTATGCATACGATTGAAATTTGTGTGTGCATGTGTGTGTGTATTGGTGTTTCACAGTAAAGCCAGCATGGAGACTGTTATGGAGAAACTGATGGGCAGTCATTATGATTTCGACTTGACGTACATCACCGAGCGAATCATCTCTGTCCTGTATCGGTCTGACCTGGACGAACAGCGCTACAGTGCTAACCTAAAAGAAGTGGCGTCTATGTTGAAATCTAAACATCAAGACAAATTCTTGGTTAGTAATGTTTCTGTTTAAAATCTTTTAGTTTTAATCCAAATGAATTAACACTCTTTCACTCTCTCTCAGCTTATAAATCTGTCAGAGAAACGCCATGACATCTGCAGGCTAAACCCAAAGGTATCTTCCTAATTGTAGATTTGCATAAAACCTCATTTAAATGTCTCTCTATGGCTTATTTGATCTGATGTATTCCTGCTTTTCTGTTTTTCTGGTTTGCCTCAGGTTGAGGAGTTTGGGTGGCCTGATTTGCATGCCCCGCCCCTTGATAAAATATGTGCCGTATGCAAGACCATGGAGAACTGGCTTAACTCTGACCCCAACAATGTGGTTGTACTGCACTGCAAGGTTAGAATCAAAAGTTACTCGATATACTTAACATTTAATGTATAAGAGGTAAAAGTTTCTGAATGCCATTATGGTCTTATTAAAGGAGTAGGTCATCCAAAAATGAGGTTCTGTCATTATATACTTACTCCAAAGTCGTTCCAAACTCACATGAATGTCTTTCGAAAGGAAAAGTTTAAACTAATGTACTCTCTTTTCCATGCAGTTTCAATGAATTTGGACTGAAGTGACAGAAAGCAAATCATGGAAGAATTATAAAAGTAGTTTATACTGTATTCCTAGTGTAATGGGATCTTTTCTAACATAATCTTTGCCTCATGTGGGCTGTTAAACATTGTGACTGAAGCAGTGGCTGGGAGTCGAGCTCAATAAGCAGACTGATCTGACATATACTTGTAAATGAGGATCAAATTTTAATTTGATCAAATTGTCATCATATTGAAATCATAGCCTTAAATTATAGTCGGTTGAAGCATTTATTTTGTCCCTCATCTCTCTCTATTTGTCACTTTCTCAGGGAAACAAAGGAAAAACAGGGGTGATAGTGGCAGCTTACATGCACTATAGCAAGATATCAGCTGGGTACGTCTTGCACACATACACAAAAGCAGACAAAACTAAATAAACCCAGACAAAGGTAAATTAAATGAAACCTAACAAACCAGGCAAGGTAAACTAAACTAAAAGCAAACTAAAACCAAGCAAATCTAAACTAAATCTAGACAAAACCAGATGGAATTCAAAACCAGGATCTCTAAATAAACAAAACTAAATTAAAACAAAACTAAACTAATTCTAAATAAAACAGACGAAATTGAATCCTAAATTAAACCAGTTGAAACTAAAACCAAAAAATATATAGCAGAAGTTAAACAAAACTATTAAAGCAAAGAAACAAAACTTACTGAATACCAACTAAAACCAGACAAAACTTTGAGGACTACACATACACCTAATAGACAAATAAACTCCATTGAACATATGTATATGTGTATATATGTTTAATGTTTATATAAATAATGTCTGCTTTATACACAACTTCTTAACCTTTCTGATTTTGATTGTAATGCAATAGTGTGCACCTTTTGTTAAACTGCTTTGAAACAATAATTATTGTTAAAAGCACTACGCAAATAAGCTTGAATTGAATTGAAAACTAAGCAAAGGCTAACTTCTAACTGATAATATAAAAGTAAACAAAACCAAACAAATTAATCTTAAACAAAAGTAGGTGAAGCTTAACATACCAAATAAATCTAAATGAAACCAAGCTAAACAAACAAGACAAGGGAAACTAAACAAAACTAAACAAAATCATTTAAAACTAAACCAGACAAAACTAACCACAACATATCCTAAACCAAATCAGAAAAACTAAGCAAAAATAGTCGACATCAAAGCTGAACAGAACTAAACCAAACCAAAACAATCTTTACAAAGCATAACTAAACCAACATAAAGGAAAATAGACAAACCTAAACAAGACCAAACAAATCCACAGTAATTAACAACAAACAGAACAAAACTAAACTAAATATATTAAATAGGACACTTTATTTAAAACATAATGCTAACGTTTTGGTCAAGCGAATATGCTTGTGGTGAGCAGAAGAGAATTCTTATGAAAACACATTTTAAAATGGTGCCTTTCTGGAGGAGTTTGTAATAATTCATGTCTGGGATTTTAATTAATTTGACTGTGTGTGTGCAGGGCAGATCAAGCTCTCTCAACAGTTGCTATGAGGAAATTTTGTGAGGATAAAATCTCGTCCTTTATCCTGCCATCTCAGAACAGGTTTGATTAACCTTTATTTCTGTTTGTTCCGGAATAACCTGTTCTCGTGTGGTCATGATGTTCTCCATGTCGTTCCAGGTATATATATTATTTTGCTGGTCTCCTTTCGGGTTCAATAAAGATGAACAGCTCACCTCTGTTCCTGCATCAGATTCATGTTCCAGTTTCCCCTAACTACCAGTCAGGAGGAGGTACTAAGTATTTACCTAAATTTACCTACCTATTTATTAAAACTAAGTTAGCTTTTTCTGCACAAAAATCAGAAATGAAATCATTTACTTTGCTTCATGTTGTTTCCAACCATTTCATTTAGTTAATCAGTAATGATGTAATATCAAAATCTGCAAAATCTATAGTACATTACAATATGCAAAATGTGCTAGATTTAGTTAACATGGCTAATTTTCATCATTAGTCTCTTGACAGGTTTAGCTTAAGTACTTAAAGAAAATAAAAATGGAATGTAAATACAGAAAAAGAAATAGGAAATATAAACTAAGTTATTAATTACTAAACTAATATTAAAACAGAATTAAGACTAAGGGCAACACAGTGGCTCAGTGGTTAGCACTGTCTCCTCACAGCAAGAAGGTCGCTGGTTTGAGTCTATAGGTGAATTGGATAAACAAAATTGGCTGTAGTGTATGAGTGTGTGTGGGAACGAGTGTGTATGGATGTTTCCCAATACTGGGTCGTGGCTGGAAGAGCATCCACTGCGTAAAACATATGACGGAAAAGTTGGCGGTTCATTCTGCTGTGGTGACCCCTGATAAATAAGGGACTAAGTTGAAGGAGAATGAATGAATGAAAGAATGAAGGCTACCATACCATATCACAATTTTGATAGGTCAATATCCAATAACGCTGAATTTCTTTTCTCTGTGTAATACATTCATTTATTTTATTTTCAGCTTAGTCCCTTTATTGATTAGGGGTCACCACAGCGGAATGAACCTGCAACTTATCCAGCATATGTTTTGCACAGCGGATGCCCTTCCAGGCACAACCCAACAATGGGAAACACCCATACACTCTTGCATTCACACACATACGCTACGGTCAATTTAATTATTCAATTCACCTATAGAACATGTCTTTGGACTTGTGGGGGAAACCGGAGCATCCGAAGAAAACCCATGCGAACACGGGGAGAACATGCAAACTGACCCAGTCTGGTCTCAAATCAGTGACCTTCTTGCTGTGAGCCGATCGTGCTACCCACTGCACCATTGTGATGCCCTGTGTAATACAAAAAAAGATTTATTTAATAAGTTTTTATTAATAACAAACAAACAAATAAACACTGATACATTCTTCAAAATATCATGTTTGTATTTCATAGTAAGAAAACTCAACAGTAATGAAATGGAACAACTTTTTTTATTCAATCATTTCGTAAAAAACTGAGATGAATCACCTTGTAGCGTCACTGTGTTTTCTCATGTTTTCCATTGCATTTGCAGGTTATGCTCCCTTTCTGAAGATCTATCAGTCGCTGCAGCTGGTGTATTCTTCAGGCAAATAGTAAGTGGGTTTCATTAGATTTGAGATGTTTTTCAGAGCTGCTGGTCACTGCGAATGAGCTCATGTATTGACCTGTGGTGCTTAACCTTGCCGAAATAAACATCTTAATCAAACAACTTGCTGAAGTTGACAGTGATAGAAGATAATGTCAATGGCTAGCCAAGTCTAGTAAATGGCTTCCATGTCAAACTGATATTATGCTGGTTTAGCTATAAAACAAGCTGGTCTCCCTACCTGAGCAGCTGAGAAGTGTCATAAAATGGCTAGTTTTATTTCACCCAAAAAATAAATTTCAGTCATTGTTTGCTTACCCTGTTCCAGTGCAGTAAACACTTTTTAAAATCTCGATAAGTGAAAAGAAAATATAAAGGCCTGGTCAGAATGAAATTGTAGACCATCAAAAATGTCTTTTGAAAAACTTAAAGTGAATGTTCACTCAAAACTGAAAATCCTGCTATGATTTACTCATCTACTCATGTTTCAACCCTTTATGAGTTTCTTTATTCTGGTAAACACAAAGATATTTTGAGGAAAGCTGGAGACCTGTAAGCATAATTTATACGACCATTGATTGGTTTTCAGCTTTCTTCAAAAAAATATTCTTTTATGTTCAACAGAATAAAGAAACTCATAAAAAAGTATGGAACCACTGAAGGGTGAGTAAATATGGAGCAACTTGTGATGTTTGGGTGAACTATCCTTTTAGTGCTGATCACTATTTACTGCCATTTCATAGATAAATGAGAGCAGGGCGTTTACAAAAATCCTCATTTTGTGGTATGACAAAAGAAGGGTATACTACATTAGAACAACATGAGTGAGTAAATTAGGATTCAGTTTTTATTTTTGGTTAAACCTTTGCTTAAAGAAGCTGTTGTTTCCCCAGGAAACCTAGACAATGTTAGTTTGCAACTGACTCACACTGTGTTCAAGTCTTGTCCTTGTTATGCCATATCCTCTCTTGACTGACCTATAAAAAATGTCAGATTTTGCCATTGAATTCTTGTTGTTTGTGTTACAGTGGTATTCAGGGCCCTAACAGTAAGATGCTGTGTGTAAATATTGAACCAGCTCTGCTGTTGAAGGGAGACATCCTGGTGAGAACACTCATGCATTTCACATGAACACATTCTTGAGTTGTCATATTAGATAATCCTCACCTGAATATTTTAAAATGTATATCTAAGGGCATGGTCACATTATTAAATGAACGATAAGATGACAGACGCTGCATTCATTGCTTATGATTATAATTGATCAAAATTTATTTAACTTCAGAAGATTGAACAGAAGATTGTGTGCTATTAATTTTCCAAGTGACTTAAAATTCTACCATTATTTTCTCAAACTTTTAAAACTTTAAGACTTTTAAGACTTTTTTTCACTTAGTCAACATTTTAATATGTATGTATCCCGATACACATATTTATGCACTATTCTCTGTTACTTTGTTCATGTGTTATCTAAACAAAGCAGTAGGTTAAAGGGACAGTTCACTCAAAAAACGAAAATTCTGTCATCATCCTCCACTTGTTTCGAATCTGTTAGATTGTCTTCTGTTCAACACAAATGAAGTTATATTGAAGAATGTTTGGAAACAAACAACCATTGACATATATAGCATTTTTTGTTTGTACTGTTAAAGTCAGTGGCTCTGTTTTTCCTAACATTCTTCAGAACATCTGGTGTTCAACAGAAGAAAGAAATTCCTAGAGAGTTTAGAGAGTAAACGATGAGGATTTTTAAACTATCCCTTTAGAAAGATACAGTTTTTATGTTGAATGATTAAACTGATGTGAATGATTGTATATTTAGTGCATAATTTGAGACACAACTGAAGTACTGTGATTTGATTTCATGATTTGTTTGAATAAGGTTATCATAAACATCTACCCTCAACACTCATGAAATGCATTCAATCTGTATTGTTATTGTACCTGAAAGGGATAGTTCACTCAAAAAGTTAATTATTTCATACGTGTTTAAAATTGAATTGAGTTATACTGTTATAACTATAACTATAAAGATATTTTTTATGTTGGTTGCTGGCACTCATTGACATGCACAGTAGGAAAAAATATATTATGGAAGTCAAAGAGTCCCAGCCACCTGCATTCTTCAAAATATCTTCTTTTGTGTTAGACATTCATTAATTTTCCCATGGCTTAGTCCCTTATTTATCAGGGGTCACCACAACGGAATGAACCGCCAACCATTCCAGCATATGTTTTACACAGCGGATGCTCATTCTCATTCTGAACACACACACACTCTTAATCTACGGCCAATTTAGTACATTCAATTCACCTATAGCGAATGCCTGGACGCAAACACAGAGAGAACATGCAAACTCCGCACATAAATGCCACCTGGCCCAACCGAGACTCAAACCAGCAACCTTTTTGCTGTGAGGCGACAGTGCTAACCACTGAGCCACCGTGCCGCAGTAGAGTCAAATAAGCACAATAGGTTTTGAACAAGTGAAGTGAGAGTAAATGATGACCGAATTTTCATTTTTGGGTGAACTATCCCTTTAAGTGTCTAAAGTTTGTGGTATAGTTTTGTAGCCCTCAAGTAGAAATGTTTTCTATCGTCATCTTTTGAATTCTTATGTAAATAGTTTGAGCTAACTGCACAAAATTAGATCCACACATCAGAAAAAGTCTATATATACAGAGAAATGCGTGTCCTTCATCTACTTGTGGTCTATATCACAATACCAAGTCTAAACAGGACCTAAAATATATATGTTTTTAAATGTGTTTGTTTAGGTGAAGTGTTATCACCGCCTCTCAGATGTGTGTAAGAGAGAATGTGTGTTCAGAGTCCAGTTTCACACCTGTAGTGTTCATGGATCTCAGCTTGCGTTTGGCAAAGGGGAGCTGGACCATGCTTGCACAGGTAAACACATACAGGCACGGTTTGTTTGTTTAACTGCCTACTCCGTTGCCTCAGCCTGTAAAAAGCAGAGAAATAAAGTGTGTTTTCTGTACGCTGATTATTAGTGTTTGTGTGCAGATGATCGGTTTCCTCCTGATGCCACAGTGGAGTTGCTGTTTTCTTCTGGCCCTCAAAGGAGAGGTAGACGTTTACCAACTGCACTCTTTCACCATCACTGCATAAATTGACTGTGTTTTAATGTTGTGTGTGTGTTTGTGTGTTCTGAGGTGGAGATGTGCCAGGCAATGAGCCAGGAGTATCCGCGGATTATGGCAGCACAGATCCTGTTGTCCGTTGGGACTCATACGAGAACTTCAACCTTCACCATGAGGACAGTGTTGAGGGTGTGTGTGAACTCTCTTGAATTTAAATGACTTCAGCTACAAACAAACGACATTTTTGACATTACAAATTGTTACACTGTCATTGAAAGATGGGGCCTGTTATTTATTTTTTTATTTTTATGTTTGTCTTATGCTTACAGAGACAGTACATTTCTACTGTATATTGTCAGATATTTAGACAATTTGACTGTTTTCTTCATCTTAACCGTTCAACTGTTTTCTGCTTGATATACTGTATTTAAAATGGAAAATATTTTTTTCTTTAATGGTTAATTTTGTTCAGTATAATGTATATTTAATAGACCCTTTTCACATTTCCGGGTTTCTCAGTAGCTGAAGTCGTCATAGTTGGGAAAACTTAGAGCGCAGTGAATGGGAGAATACAACAAAAACATTTTTTACAATCTTATTTGCTCAAATAATAAATTAAAAATTATGTTATAATGATGTCACAATGACGCCACAATGACTTTCAGAAAAAGGAAAAAAAAAATAGTGACTGATGAAAAATAGTGTAAGACTGATGATGGCAGCCAGAGGGGAGAATAACGTCTATCTTACTCTCAGCCCCATAGACGATAGATTAGAAACACCTTGCACAAGCGGTAATTTTTTTGTAATTTGAAGCAAAGATGACATAATACATGCATAAATGCATATAAATGTTCATTCCATTTTTTTTTTAATCTAAATGTTAAAAACTTTCAAGGATTTAAGATTATGATGACCGTTAAACGCGTCATAACAGGCTTGTGAAAAGGGTCCATAGAAGCATGTCTTTTTAAATGACATCTTACGTGACATCTGACATTAAAGATATTGGTACAAGAATATTTTTACAAATGCAAAACTTTCAGATGATTATATTTTAATCTGTAGTTAGAGCAGATTTATTTCTGCAGGTTTTTTACCCAGCTAATTTTATTTTCCAAAAAGTAAATTAATGTAACAGCATATTTAGAATATACCGAAATAATGGTTTTGTGATTCACAAGTGTTTTTGTTCATTTATCGTTGTGAATTGTATTATGGGACCTTGATCTCTGCTCTGTCGACTTTTTATGTGTCAAATTCAACTCTACAGTTAAACAAAGTGACTTTTATTGACATTTTTAGTAGTTTTTAATGATATAATAATTAACTATATAGAGAGAAATAAGTCTGTAAAATAACAGAAAATGTACTGGCAGTTTATTACAAGGTTTTTGTAACGTAATACACAGCCCCAACCCAGACAATATATCACTTTTAAACTATTAAAAACATTAACAAATATTCCATATTCCAAAAGCAAAAAATAATAAAACATGAATTACAAAATACGTAAAACTGCTAATTTTCTGATATTTTTTAAGTGTATAATAAACTAATAAAACTAGTTGCTGTGTGATATGATGTGAGTCAAAAATGTTGTCAATCAACAAATTAACACAGTATACTGCTGTGTTACCGACTTTTTAAAATAGTAGCACGTTAAAAGCATTCAATCTTTTTTTTTTTGCAATCACATTTTTTAATACAAACACATGTGCATTTTCATTTACAGTCTAAATGAATGTGTCTGTCAATAATACATCTTTCCCTGTGATCTGCAGATATCAGTCACACACGTGGGCCTTTAGACGGTAGTCTGTATGCTCAAGTAAAGAAGCGTCGAGCGCAGGGCTCCAGTCCCAGCAGATGCCCGACCTCCATCAAACCCTCCACACACTCACCCCCTCATTCCTCCTCTACTTCTCCAATCCATCTCTCCATCCAGCCTCTCTCGCTCAGCAAAGACACAAGTCGCTCCTCTGCACCCCCTGAATCCCTTACTCCAATTCCCAGAGAAATAAGAGGGAAAGACGAAGACAGGGAAAGACACAGAGAAACTGCGATTCTTGATGACGGCGAATGCTCTCCGCTAAGACCTGATCGGCCTGTTCAGTCTTGCTATGGTCACCCGTTTTCACACACTCATTCATTCTGTGGCCCAGATCTGACCGGCCCGCATGCGATTGCAGTTCAACCCAAACATCGCACGCTTCCCTGCAACCGCACCACCCCATTGTCAGTCCGTGACCTGTGTGTATCCCAGCCAGATCTGTTATGGGAAAGAGGGCGCTGTTTGCACCATCCCTGCCCAGAATCCATCAGACACCTCTACTCGTATCCTCAACAAGAAACCCACCCTCATTCGCCAATCCCACAGACTTCCCATTCCCACACACTTCCTCCACAAGCACGTGCTTATTTCTCTGGAGAGGCGTGTCCTTTATTTCATTGCTCCGCCCTTCCTCAGGGCCATGCCCACATCCCTCCTACTCTGTCCCCTAATCAGTCACTACTCACCAGTCCTTACCGAGAGCTACGATACAGCACGACTGCACCAACTTCATGCTCTTGTAGGGATTGTTTGCGATTGCAAGAGGACGTCGCTCTCCATTCTTTGCGAGGAAGGGAATTAGAAACTCTTCCTTGGTCTAGAGAGGCAGAGTTTGGGATCCGAAGGGAGGGGCCTGTGCATTGGAGGGATGGGAGGGCGGAGTCTCATTGGGAGGGAATTCAAGAAGCCGAATACTGGCGCCGCAAAGTAGCCATGTCGCCAGTGATGCTATCATATGGTCACTGTCAAGCTGTCCCAAAACAAGAGCAAGCAGTATATGTAACAGACCCCCAACCTGAACATAGTACTCCACTCAGTCCGTTTCCCAGCCCCCAAAGCAGCGGATACCACAGCCCTCATCCACCCTGTCCCTGCTCTCCACAACCGTTCAGAGACAGTCCGGGTTACGCCTCCATCAGTCATTCCCCAAACTCCTCCCCTATTGCTCTCACACCATCTCCAAAACGAGCCAATCACAATAGAGCCTCGGCTGAAGAGAACCAGCATGGCCTTAATGGTAATCACACTGTCACAGTTTGTAGTCATTAAATGATGTCAAACAATGCATTGCTAATATATATATTTTGCTTAGTTAAATGTATGTGGAAATGTTTGCTATATAAATGATGTTGCATCTCAAGTGCCAGACTATGCAGTGTCTGTTTTAACAATTTAATTCAGTAAGGATGCTTAAAATGGTTGAAATATTACAATTACAAATTGATTTTATGTTCAAATATTCATTATAGAATCCAGAAGACCCCTATTTTGGTTTCCATAAAATATTAGGGTAAATTATTTTGGATTTATATTCTTTAGGTTTTAATATTGATAATAATAATAGTTTTATTATTATTTAGCATATTACAGTGAGGCGCCACGGTGGCGCGTGAGTAGCACGTTCGCCTCACAGCAAGAAGGTCGCTGGTTCGATCCCCGGTTGGGGCAGGTCCTGGTTGGGCCAGTTGGCATTTCTGTGTGGAGTTTGCATGTTCTCCCCGTGGTTGCGTGGGTTTCCTCCGGGTGCTCCGGTTTCCCCCACAGTCCAAAGACATGCGGTACAGGTGAATTGGGTAAGCTAAATTGTCCATAGTGTATGTGTGCGAATGAGAATGTATGGATGTGTTTCCCAGAGATGGGTTGTGGCTGGAAGGGCATCCGCTGCGTAAAACAAATGCCGGATAAGTTGGCGGTTCATTCCGCTGTGGCGACCCCGGATTGATAAAGGGACTAAGCCGAAAAGAAAATGAATGAATGAATATTACAGTGATTCCTGAAGGATCATGTGACAAAGTGGATTGACTTAATGGCTGCTGAAAATCATCACAGGAATCATCACAGAAAAAATGCTTTGCCATCACAGGAATAAATGAGCCGTTTTCTATTTGAATACATTTTTAAAATCTATTTCAAATTGTAATATTATTTCACAATATTACAGTTTTTATTGTACCTTGCTGAGCATAACAGCCTTTTTACAAAACCATTTAAATCTCATCCCAACCCCAAACCTTTGAACAGTACTGTATATTTAAATGAATAATTCACCATCCTCAGTTCATCCACAGCAGAAATTTTATCTTGAAAGTAACATTAAAATTACCATTAACTTTCATTTTTGGATGAACTGCACCTTTCAACTTTTGAACTTTCTTTTAATCTCTTCTTTATTATGTTTCATGCATTTTGTAGAGGGATGTATTAAGATTTTATCTGACGATAAGAGTCCTGCAACCTTTTCACCACCTACCCAGAACAGGTAAATTCTCCTAAATTCATGTCAACCTCAGCATTTATCAAATGTGATGCACGATCAACCTAAATCACTCTGTGTATTCTAACAGTGGACCAGTGGAAGCAGTAGCAATGGTGCAAAGCAAATCCCCAGAAGAAGAGACTTTCCCTGTGTCTTTGATCACCAACATCTCCTCTGCCAGTGGAGCAGACGATAGGATGAAGAAAACAGCCTTCACAGATTGTACATCTAGCAGTCTTTTCATTAGTAACCCACCATCATCCAAGAATATGGAGTCAGTGCAGGTGCAAACACTCAACCCCAGACCTCTCAGTGTCCCAGAATCTGAGCAGGATAAAGGAGAGCGCCCCGGCTCATGCTACACCTCAACTACAACCTCAACAAGTCCTCAACCTCCTCTTTGCTCATCAGAAAGAAGCTCTGCATCAGAATTCTCATCATTTAACATAAATAGTGAAAGGCAGAGCCTGACACCCTTGACCGACTGCAATGAGGAAAGTAACAGTGACCCTGATGGCTTCATCACACCCTCATTTCCTATAGCGTCACACAGCTATCCTCTTCTGACGGTGCCTCATGTCCCCTACACAGGCTACACTGAGATCACCATCCCGAACAATTTACCCCAACCTCCTCTTCCAGAAAAACAGCGCTCATCGCCTCTACACAACACATCTGATTACACTCCCACTTCCTCAATTAAATCAGCTGGAAAGTCTTCGGTTTCCTCTGCACAGGTCCACGTGTCTTTCTCCACCAGCACAAATGAAGTGCCTCCCAAATCTACATGCAAAATACCCCCTTCTAGTGGTGTGGAGGAGCCCGAGAGCCGTCTCAGCTCCAAGTTTGTCCAAGACAGCTCCAAATACTGGTACAAACCTGGCATCTCCAGGGACCAAGGTGAGAACGTTTGTTATTTATATTTATACATTATATGGTGCCACGGTGGTGTAGTGAGTAGCACGTTCGCCTCACAGCAAGAAGGTCACTGGTTCGAGTCTCGGCTGGGTCAGTTGGCATTTCTGTGTGGAGTTTGCATGTTCTCCCTGTGGTTGTGTGGGTTTCCTCCGGGTGCTCCGGTTTCCCCCACAAGTCCAAAGACGTGGTATTGGTGAATTGGGTAAGGCTAAATTGTCCATAGTGTATTAGTGTGAATGAGAGTGTACGGATGTTTCCCAGAGATGGGTTGCAGCTGGAAGGGCATCCGCTGCGTAAAACAAATGCTGGATAAGTTGGCGGTTCATTCCGTTGTGGTGACCCCAGGTTAATAAAGGGACTAAGCCGAAAAGAAAATTAATGCATTAACATTATATGGTATATTATGGTGGCCGAGAGAGCTTAGCGTGCTACAATTTAAGAAAACACATGCAATTACAAAAACAAGAAGCGCGCTGCATTTGTTCACAACACTTGCAAATATCCATGTAACACAACGAAAATGTTTCAAGGGGACCCAAAAACATGGCGGACCCTGCTGTGACATATGGATGTGTTATTATACCATGACTGTTGCTCAGTGAAGTTGTTGGTGGTCATTTAAAGTTTTTCTTTTTTGTTTATTTTAATATCCTCATTACACAATTCTATTTAAATTATTAGCCTAAATAAACTAATAAATAAATGTGAATAGTTGTTTTAATAACATGCAGCGCGTTTAATAAATGCAGCGAGTTTCTTCAGTTGTTTGTGTTGTGAGAATCTGCAACACGTGTGCTGTCACTTAAAGGGCCATGAAACCCCCCTCTTTCAGGTCAAGTCTACCTCATAAATTTTTCAAAACAATGCTCAGAGATGGGCTTGGAGCTCTGCGGGCAGTAGTGGGAGTGGGCGTGGCCGGCAGTGCAGGGGAAAAGAGTGAAGCGAACAGTTGGCTCACAAAATGAGACACAAAGCGTGAGAAAGCGCATGATTTTATACTCTACATAGAGATGAAATTTTTTTTGCCACGCCCCTCCAACCATTAGCTTGCTGTAAGTGAAAAATCAGCAGGAGCACAAAAGTAAAACCTACTCAAAAACTACTCAATATTTCATTTTAGTTGTCAGCCATAATAACATGAAGATGCTTGTATTTTGGTTAAGTTTTTAACCAACATGATTAATCAAAGTATTAAACATAAAGATGTTTAACTATCTATAGGGCTCAGCATAATTGAGTACACCCCATTCTGAAAATCTATATTTTTATCCATTTCTCAGTGAATATAAGCAAAGTATTTTGCTGCATTTAAACAAAACAGATATATTTATTAAGATAATATTTTAGTCACCAAACATATTTAGAAAAAGAAAGGTAATACAATTAAATTCAAGCTAAATATTGCACACAAAAAAATCAAGTAAATGTTTCAATTTTTTTGCTTCTTCATTTTTCCTTAAATATTTAATTATTTTTTTATAGCATATAAATGTGCATGTACTAGTTTTTGGACTGTTATCGAACAATATTTTGTTAGATAAGCTCCAGATTTGGCTTCAGTACTAACTAATCTAATATATATGCACAAATATAATTTTGTATACCTTTCTATTGAAAATATGAACATAAAAGATGGATTTGTGAGGGGTGTACTTATATATGCTGAGCACTGTAATTACTTTTTAAGGGATATTCAGATATTTCTTTTGTAATATGTTAGTAATTTGTGTTTTAGTTATCGATAGACTAAAAAAATTACACTTAAGGACACTTTTTGGCATATCAAAAAATATGAATATATTATATATTAATAATATATTATAAAGATATTAATATATTAATATAATATTAAACAATAAATAAATAAATAAATACATAATAATAATGCTTTGAAGCCTTTACAAACACCCTTTCCTGATGTTGGTGATATTTGCATGCAACAATATGAAAATAAAAGATCTACTGGTTGTAAACGAGTCTTCAGTTTATGATATAAATCCAGACCTGTTGTTACCAAGTGTGAAATCTTTCTTTTCACCATTTAGCGATCGCAGTATTGAAGGATAAGGAGGCAGGCTGCTTCCTCATCAGGGATAGTAATTCATTCCAGGGCGCGTATGGATTGGCACTGAAAGTGAGCACAGCTCCAGCCCAAACCAATACCCACACAGAGCCGGGCAGCGCACAGGAACAGCTGGTCAGACACTTCCTGATTGAGAGCGGCGCTAAAGGAGTCAAGATCAAGGGCTGCCAAAATGAAACATATTTCGGTGAGATCAACAACATTATACCTGGCTTATCCACCTTTTTCTGCATGCATCTACTGAGTTTTCAATTATGGTTTGCATTTCTTCCATTCAAAACAATGAAACTAGAGTAATATTCAAAATACATCAATAATATTGCTACAAAAAGACTTGTTTTGAGTTGTTGGGGTTATTTGTGATATCTAAAAGTCATTAGTTATTTTTAATAAGTTTTTAAATACTAAATGGATGAACCGTGGTGACAAATGCAGTCTTGTTGTATTTATTTAATAATTTCTTTAGATTAAAGGACATGTGTAGATGTGTTTTTTCTAATGCTGTGTGTTGAAAGTGGCGCCCCCTGTTGACTATTGTCTGTTTTCTCCAAGGCTCTCTGTCTGCTTTGGTGTATCAACACTCCATTACTCCTGTCTCTCTTCCTTGTGTCCTGCGTATTCCAGATCGAGGTCAAACAGACACTTAAACACATGCCAGTGCTTCCATGTTTGTTCATAGTAAGATAACTGATTGCGTTTGTGTTTTAGATCTTGTTGGTGAATTGCAGGAGTTGCAAAGTGGAACGAATACCAGCACAGCAGCAGACCTGTTGAAACAGGGAGCAGGTGATTGCTTTATTATTCATGTTATAGAGTTAAAAAATGATTTTATTGTTGGGTCTACATTTTATTATTAAAATAAAATTAATTTTGTTCTATTATTTGATTGCTTTCGCTTTTTTTTATTTTTTTTATTTTAGGTAGTTTGACATTATTTTGTTGCATTATTTCACTTTATATTTCTTATTTAATATTTAAAGGGTAATGTACAGTGGCCGAGAGAGGTTAACGCGCTGCAATTTAAGAAAGCACATGCAATAACAAAAAACACCAGCAAATTAAGAAA